>CALNXI010004355.1:10000-27938 GCA_942486025.1 Porites evermanni
AAAAGGAAAGAAAAGATGCAGTTTTTCAGACTGCAAAAAAGCCTGACTGTACTGTTGCGCAGGTAAAAAACGCACGCACGAGCGGTCAGCGAAAGGTCTGGAGCGGGTCTGAAAACTAGAAGTGAGCGACTGGCAAGAGACGTGAACAATTTTCTTTCTCTTTGCACACTAAATGGCGTGTACTGCCCATGCGCCTCGCAAGAGAAGTTGAAGGAAAACAAAAATACACAAGATATACAGATATACAGATACCTCGATATAGCGAAGGGACAAGGGACCTGCAAAATTGTTCGCTATAACGAAGTTTCGTTATATCGAAGTTCTTTTTCTTATATTTTACTATTACTGGGGTAAAGAAAATCGTTCGTTATACCGATGACTTCGTTTAATATATAAAGGTTCGGGGGAACGTTTCAGCTAGGAAAAAAATGGTCGGGAAGGCAGAGGAATGGGGGCGGCTTAATTAATTCACTATTTGAACGCATTGAATAGGCTAACAACTGTTTTGTAATCCAATTGTTTTCAGAATAAAATACAACGAAAAAATGTGCATCAGTGCTGGCATCATTGGTGCTGTAGTATATCAAGCATGAGACGCAGTGTTTTATCACCCGATGAAACACTGTGTCGAATACTTGATATTGCTTCTCAAACAAAATGATTTTAGAAGGAGAAATTAAGGATGCAAAAATGAGCAGTATTTCTCCTGATTTCCAAACACTTATTAAACCATTTTTATGAGTATTAATTAATTTGAGAAAATAACATAACAATGCCATACTAAATTATTATAATGCTCAAAAAGATATCGTAAAGTTATCTAAGGCGTTCACATTCACAAAGGCTAATCAATGAATACGCAGTGCCCACGAATACTCTTTTTTTAACAGACTGATGATGTCCTCTGTCTTTTTTTCTTTAATTGTCTCTAAGCTGAATTTGACTGTTAAGCTAAACAATGACAAGTTTTTCACAGCACAGCAAAGCGATTTTATTGAAAAAATGTTAATAGATATTGTAATACGTTTGAAAGTGAACAGAAAAACACATGTACAGTTAAGTGTAAATTATTGGCGGGTAGATTAAGTTGTGCTATATATATTTTCTTGCGATTTAGAGAGGTGCCATATAATTACAAGAAAGCATAGTCCACAGGAAATTAATACTCATTTTTTTTCCTTTCTTTTACAAATCCTTCATGTCCTTATTATTTGTTACAAAACAAGCATCACTGAGTATTTTCGAATAGCAAGTAAAGGTAAACAAAAACGTTTTTTTTTTTTATCTCCAGCTTAAACAACTTAGGCTTGCGTCCTTTTTAAATTACGTCAGAGTTTAGTCACATCAGCAAAGGAAGCAGCAGGCGCCGTTCCTTACGCTGTAAAGGCCAGGCGCCCAAGGTATCCAATCACAAGAGCGCTGGCATAAATGGAGACAGAAGAGGACAGCGGCGAGGTAGCTCCATTAAAGGAAAGAGCTGAAAAAGAAAAGATACCTCTTACTAAGCCTAGTCACCTTAACGATTATAAAGCGAAAGTAAAAACCGAGGATCAAGGGTAAAATTTACTGTTTTCCGTAAGGGGTTTTTCTTCCAACCAGATGTAAATATATATCTGTAAGTACAATTTTCTTTGTGTCTGGCTCGTCTCGATCGATTATTTCTGGAATTTTGCTAATGAACACTTCCCGTAATATTAATTGCCGAGAGAAATACACTATACTCCACTTCCACATTTCCCATAATGCACCTTATTTCCCAGCCCCCCCCCCCGCCCCCCAACCTTGCGTAAGCATTGTTTTCAATTTCTCTTGGTACGGCTCTAACGCCCAAGAGAAATGGAAAACGACGGTTATGCAAAATTTTTTTTTTGGGGGGGGGGGGGGATAAGGTGCATTATGGGAAATGTGGAAGTGGCATGTGTAACATATGTGCTGTTAGCATAAATCAGTATTGTTATTCATTCAAAATATTTCTCCATTTATAATTGGCTTTGATCCCCATCTAATTTTTTATAACCATCAAACGTTGACCGGATTTAGAAATTCTTTTCCCTTATCAAGAGAAATGACTCACTTTGACGGATAATTTGACAGAAAAAATGGATATCAGAATGCGTCGCCTTCTCATGCGCACCCGTTCATTGATCATGACACAATGCTCGGAGGAGAGTTGCGTGACGACACAAAGAATGGCTGCCGGTT
Source organism: Porites evermanni (assembly GCA_942486025.1). Lineage (NCBI taxonomy): Eukaryota > Metazoa > Cnidaria > Anthozoa > Scleractinia > Poritidae > Porites > Porites evermanni. Next base: position 12,203 of record CALNXI010004355.1, read on the forward strand.
GGATACCAAAGAGGGCGCGGTAGCTCAGCTTCTCTGGTACTATTACTATAGAAAATGCCGGCGTTATGCGACAAAATAGTCGAAATACTGCCTAAGATGATAGCAAGAATAGCAAACAATTGCTTATAGAATATATGCTAGAATAAACATTCCTTTATACTCTCGATCTGCAAAGGAAGAGGCAAATGTTACGAAGACGAAGACGCCCCGCCCGCGGTTTTCGGACCACAAAAAAGCAAACGACGATGCAGTTGCAAACGAAAGTTCCTTGCAATTTGTTTCAGAGATCAACACATTGACAAATTGTTAAGCCTGAGAGTGAGTGTAACACAGATATATACCATTTTCGGAAAATAGCCCAGGCCATTAGGAAAGCTAAGTTTGTTAGTAGGTTAAAATATTGGTCCCAAATAAACCAGCCCTTCGCCGTATTGCCAGCATTGCCCTCCGCCATTTAAAGTGGAATATCTCTTCCATTTTCAGCATTATTATTGATCTTCTTTTGCCCGCCATAAATCACTGTCTGCCGCTCAAGTTGAATTGATTAAATATGTAGCCGGTTCGCTTGAGTTCGAAGAATTCCTAGAGTTATTTATCACGACGAAAAAGCTGTTTTAGAATTTACAAGCTTATATGTTGTGGTGTAGAGTACCAATATAATTGTTCAACAAAGTTAAGAACGACAACAGCGCGATATAAATGAGCATTCAGTACTGACAAAGTAATGGGTAGTTGATCTCATCTACTTCATATGACGTCTTGCTCTAGCATCTAGAGTTTTAGCAAGAAAGAACCAGTCGGTTTTATTGACGGGTTGAGTTGACCTCTACATAAGGTTTTTACCATTTTTGGGTCTTAGCTTTGTGCATGTAAGTTAAAACATGGACGCAGTAAATAGCAGTTTTGTAACAATCGAACCTCACCTTTAATGCACTTTCCTTTGGTTGCCTTTGACTTTCTGTATCCCTTTTTACATCTGCAAATTCCGTTGTGACACATCTCATGCGCATTACACTTGACCTTGACACAGTTATTTGCTACAATGATGAAACAAAGTTTTTTCGCCAAAACGCAGTTCTATGCAACCGATTTGTGCACTCTGAGCACTGCCGTTGGAGGAGCGCCGCCCTCGATTAAGAGCTGCACAATCACTGCAATTTGCGGCTCTTCGTATTTATTTTAACCTTAATAAACCAACCTTTTTAACGTTCTTCTCGTGCAATAGTTGTTGTTTTTGGAACTTACCAGGCTTACAGCTACCGCCATTTTTGACGTATCCGTCTTTACAGCGGCATTCAAAATTTCCTGGCACGTTTACGCATTTTTCATTCTCAGCGCATGGGTTTTGAGTGCATTCGTCTACATCTGAAAAATATGTATGTTATACTGCAGATTCTACTAGTGACAACCGGCCCTTAACAATTCCATTTTGGAGATATGGCAGGAGATACGGCTGCTCAATCACAGATTAAACAAATGACACTGCATATTAGCCTGCAGTCATCTACTATCGTACCCATTTCCGTTGGACAATAATGGGCAAAATAGGATCGATCACATGGGGTGAACAAGAGACCTTTGCATCCTAAACAATTTCAGCAACCCAATTCTCACCAGTACCAGCTCCCATCCCAGGGAGATGGGTTCGAATTTACTCCAACCAAAAGGAGATTGAGTATATCTTAGCTTCCGATATTCGAGTCACTGTTGAAACCCGCCCTACCCAGTTACAAAATTTACTCTATTTCTCGGGTAAAATGGCGTTACAATCATAAAATTAGACATTTGGCGACGTTCCCATTGGATTCCCCGCCAAATGACGTCTGAGAAACCAGCTCAGAAATTCCATACTGATGACGCGTCACTACCCAGATCTGGGTAGTGACACTTCATCAGTATGAAATTTCTGCTCTTGTTTCTCAGACGTCATTTTTTTTGGCGGGAAACCAGTAGTAGCGTCGCCAAATGTCCACTCGGCTGTTTTCTTAGGCTATCATAAAATCGTAAGAATGGCATGGTGGTATGAGAAAACAGTTTGAATGAAACTAAACACATACCTTCACAAGTCCGTTCCTGACCGTCTCCTTTAACTACGTAGCCTTTCTTCTCGCAGCGGCACGTGTAAGCTCCATCTTCTTGTTTTAGGCATTTGAGAGTCGGAGGGCAAACATCACCTTGAATTCTGCACTCATAAATGTCATCAGCTACCACGTATAATATATTGAGCAAGTATTAGACTTAGATTCTGAAAATCTGCTCACATACCCCTTCTCTAACCTAATACGGTGCACGTGATGGTGTTAAGGTTGTGTTAAGGGAGGGGTAGGTGGGCAATTCCGCAGAATTGTGAGATTAGCGTAAGATCCTGGAAATTTTCCCACCTACCCCTCCCCTTATCCAATATTTCGCCCTAAAGGAGATGTCAGTGTTAAGGTTAGCTTAGGGTAGGATTTTTAGACGGATTTATTTCAGTCAGTGGTCATGAGTTCTTTTAGATTATTGGTTTTAATTGTCTGAGCAAATTAAAGTGCTTAATAAAAGCGAATAGAACAACTATGTGCAGTTCCATTTACGTTGAAAACATATCCTTCTTTTTGTATCATGCCGAAGGAAATGTGCACACGTTTTTCAATTACTTTGATTCTGTTTCAATTTGTGATTTAATACTTATTGTTAACTCCTCAAAGAGAACACTGTAAAAACTTTACCTTGACATGTCCTCTCATCTCCTTCTCCTTCTACCTTTAAGCCAGCATCGCAGCCACATGCGAAAGTTGCGTTTTCTTGTTCCTGGCACTGCAGTGGAAGTGGACAAGCATCTCCTACCTTTTCGCACTCGTCCATAGCTGGGGAAATTGTTTTTAAGAATAATTCAGTTACTCGGCGATATTTACGGTTTAAGCCCTTAAACCCTAAGATCAAAATTAAAATTCTTATTTGTCACCCCTATTCATTTACTATAGAAGTAGTTCGAGAAGTTGATAAAATATCAAGCAAATACATCTTGTGTGATCATGTCTGTAATTCTCATGACCACTCTGTTTTACAAAGCGTTGCTATCACAAGGAAAAATTTGATGCTGATCACTCTTAGGGTTTAAAGGGTTAAGCCCAGTCCAATCCCTTCTGAGATGCCTCATCGCGTCAAACTTTCATGGAATGGTGTTTACTCTTTGGGCGCAACTTTCTCCCTAAAAGGATATAGCTCATTCAATTAAGGTTGCTTTAATTTTCGCATTGGGAATTTGCAATTGGGCTTTGGGCATTTTTACACACAGAACTCACTGCATAATTTGCCCAATCCTCAAAGCTATCTTTATTGAATCAACTATAAATCCTAATCATTTGTGCAGTTGATATAGCTGGCGAATTATTAAGCAATAAAATCCCTGTTCCAGCCGAAAGTGGGGAACGATGAGAGGCCAACCATCGACCATTTTGAAGTTTCGCCCGGAACTGGCTCGAGGTTGTCTCGAATTGCACTATGGGTCTCGGCTTTCCGCGCAGGCTCATTGTGTCCCCTAAAACAGTCCCATGGAGCAATGCGATACAACATAAATTGTAAAAGCAAGAGCTATTTACAGTTCCACTTATTACTGGTAAGCATTGAGGAGCCAGCACACTATTCTATACAGGAAAAAGCCTAAATTCGTCGGATTTAAGATCAGAAGCATGCGCATTTGGTTGCTTTTGTTAAAATCCGGGGTATCCAAGCCACCAGGGATATCATCCTGTGCAATGACGTCACGTAAAATGCACGTGGAAGAGAGATTATAGCAGATGATAAACGAGGTGAGTTTTTAATTCTGTTTTATTTTGCTATTTTCAAGATGTCTTAATTTGCTTGTGGAAGTATTCATCAGGGTCTCGTACTGGTTCAGTGACAAATCTTGAGGAAGGCAAGAGATTTCCCATATACTGCCATGATTGATACATCTTTCTGTATCATTATTTCATGCGAATTATTATGCTGGATTTTTTGCTTTGGCGCTTTCAAAACGCCGGCATTAGAAACTTGTAGCGGAAGAGAAAGTTACTTGTAAATAAAACCATAATGATATAAGTTGTTAAAGAACATATCTTTAGTTTGAGGAACCAGAAGGTAAATGCTCAAATACAGACCAAGGCGCTTGCTAAAAACAAAATTTCTACCTGAATGTTCTAGATTCAAACTATGCATAAAAATCACTCCCATGGAGGTATGTAGTGCGCACTAATTTGAAAGAATTAGCATAACGTCAAAACAGCGAACTGAAGTTCGTAGGCGAGGTTCTGTTTGGAATTTTAAGGTGTTGCAGTAAGCTTGGGATATTATACATTTCACATCATGAAGGATATGTGATACATGGAACAGCTTTAAAAATCAAGTTTTTGCATAAAGTTACACTTGGAATTCGGTTTAGAAAAAAAGTTTGTTTCCAAGATCGCACCCAAATTTCCTAATAATGCTATTAAGAGAGTAAATTGAGTTATTTAAAATTGGAGTTTTTGATGCTTTATCTCGTCTAGTGAAGATATAAAATTTGAAAATATATTTTCGTTTTATTTGAATTCACAGAGGTTTTATTCTCAACGAGGCTACTTGTCAAAAACTACACTTTATGCTCCTGACACTGAATTTTCATTTACAGTTAAGATGGCACAAAATTTGTCTCTCACAAATATTTTTTTATCGCTGTCATCGGTGATACATGACTTTCAAAGTTACTTTTTGAAAAATTCCAATCCAAAGTACCTCTAAGTGGTGGTGTGTTATAGCAATTGAAAAAAAAAAAGAATAGGAATCACTGGTCTACAGCCCCTGCTCTAAATTTGATGAAGAATTGTACCTTGACAAGTCCTGTTATCTCCTTCTCCCACTACTTTTGAGTCAGCGTCGCAGCCACATGCGAAAGATCCGTTCGCGTTTTTCACGCACAGCAGGGCAGATGGACAAACTTCTCTCGCTTTTTCGCACTCGTCCAAGGCTGGAAAAATTGTGTCATAAAGAATACTTAGTCTCCTCGCCAAGCCCACTAATTAAACACGTCTTTATTTTAGACGAGTAACCATTAAATAACTAAGTCAAGATGTTTTAGGCATCTTGATCGATCGCTTTTGAAACCATCACAAATTTTTTTTAAAAATAAAATTAAATGGAAAAAAATCGGAGACTCAAGAGAAATGCAGAAACACTACAAGGGAGCATGAAGGGGCGAAATCAGATTGCATGCGAACGTGAAGGCAACCGCCAACTTTTTACGTTTGCCTTACCTACAATGGCTTCGTCCAACCTCGTTCCCAGCATCCTCTCTTACTCGTTTCACAGTTGCCGAGTAGGAGAGGACCCTGGTAAAGAGGTTGGGCTTCGACGAGTTTTTTTTTCAACCATTCGTAAAGCAAACAGAAATAGGCAACATCACTGGGACAAAACCTATGACTGCAAGGTCCTTTAGAAATAAGCTGTACCTTTACACGTCCTCGCATCTCCCTCTCCTACTACCTTCGAGTTAGCATCGCAGTCACATGCGAAAGATCCGTCCTCTTGTTTCAAGCACTGTAGCGCAGATGGACATAACTCTCCTGCCTTTTCGCACTCGTCCATGGCTGAAATGATAACGCATTGTCGTGACAAATTCTTTCATTCTTCAGCTAACTTTGCTCATGCTCATTTTAACTTTAAAAATCGACAGCAATTCCATAAATTGCTTTTTTCGGCGAACTCAAATTTTTAGCAGCATATATACTTGACGACGTATTTCTCCTCTCCTCAAAAGCCGGAATTGAACTCTATATTTGTCATTACAAATTTTACTAATTGGACTCTCTACGTACTTTAATTTATTGCTGAAGGCAAGTTTATCGAACGAGACTATGAGGTGTATGAGTACTTTTGACATTTAAGGCAATTGTGCTCTACGAGATTGTTTTATACCTTGTTATAAGCTCATTCGGATAAAATGAGGAAAATAAAGGAAGCAAGCATTCTTTCAAAAGTGTTTTCTTCCCAACTGCTGAGAATGATGGGACCGCTTGAAGGGCGACCCGCAACATCTCACATTTTGTTAGAAGCCGTCAGTTAAATAATAATGATATCGTACCTTTACAAGTCCTTCTGTTTCCGACTCCAACAATCTTAAAACCAGGAGTGCACCCACATTCATAACCTTGTTTGTGCTTCACGCACTTCAGAGCAGGGGGGCAATTAAGTCCTTTCTTTTCACATTCGTTCATTGCTATAAAAACGACATCAATTAATAAATGCACCAGATGTCACGGGTTTTCTGAACATCCCAGAAAATGTAAGAGAATTCGCGTTAAAATTGTTTATTATTCATTCAAAATATTTCCCCGATTCTGATTGGCTAAAAACATAAGCATAATTCACCATAGACAGTTACTGATGACCAAATTTGGAAAAATTTTGTTTTTAACGAGGAAATGGCGTCAAAAATACAGCGTTCTTGCGGGTTAAAGCACCGTTAACCGAGAGGACCTGGGGACAACGTTGAGTTGTTTTGGTTGTGAAAACAAAAAATGGCGGACATTTCACTCGTTTCAAGAGAAAGAGCTAGGCGAAATTATAGCTAAAAACATGGCAAGAACAGCAAGAACACAACTCAAAGGGCGACATCTGCTGTTTGGAGAATATTTGCTGAGCTGAACAACCCTAAACGTGCACTATCGAAGGTGAACTTAACATCGATGGAGGTAAGCATGTTTTAGATTTGCTTTTAAACTAGGAGTTATTTTGAATGAATAATAAAACAATTATTGAATTCGGCTTCCGTATCATATGAAGAATTCTGGAGATCTCGGAGGGTGATATCCGCCTCGACCTACGGCCTCGACGGATAACACCCTCCTCGATCTCCATAACTCTTCATAAGATACTCAGCCTCATTCATTAATTATAAATTAAATAGTACTCGTACCTTTACAAGTCCTGGCGTTTCCGCCTCCCACAACCTTAAAACCAGGATCGCACCCACATTCATAGTTATGATGCTGCTTCACGCACTTCAGAGCAGGGGGACAATTTTTTCCTCTCTTTTCACACTCGTTCATTGCTAAAAAATGTCAAGTTAATCGTTATCTTTCATTACATTCACGAGTAAACCAGGGAGTGCAAAAAGGCCATTTCAGAAGCAAGAAAAAAAGTCTCTTTTACGGTGAAAGTGGATGCCAAGACATCGGCACAAGATCAGTTCACCAAAGTTTTTACGTAGTACTTATAAATACCTTCACACTTCCTCGCGTTTCCTCCTCCAACAACCTTGAAACCAGGATCGCACCCGCATAGATAGCTATGTCCCCTTCTGATGCACTTTAGAGCAGGGGGACAGTATAGTCCTCTCTTTAAACACTCATTTGTTGCTTTAAAGAAACAGTCATCAATTAAATGCGTAGTCATAAGTTTTCTAGTGAACTGGAGAATGTGTGAGTGAGAAATGACAAAAAACTTCAGTCTGAGTGAATACCACGAGTGTTTTGTATTTTTTAAGGTCGATAAACAAGGTAACGGGAATGGTAGACTTGAGCGAGGGTCTTCGAAATATGGAGTTTGGTGAGACAGTATGTTTTAGGAATGGCTATGTAATGTGGCATTTCGTTGAATTCTAATAAATACCTGCACTGAGCAAGTGCACGGGGGAAGTTCGGACAAAATATTGCATTTTTTGAGACAATTCTCCTTGATAATTGGAGTTAATTGCAATGACCGGACAAAACGCTCTATTCATGTCCAGTCTTCATGAATTGACAGTAAAACTTTTCTTCTAGATCCTTAATTTTTGACATAGATGCTCTAAGAATTCTTTGATCAATGAACATCTCAAGATCAAGAGAGTCTCCCCGTACCCTCTTTCTGAATTTTGTGACAAGTCTGCCCTATTTAGGTCACAAATGTGACTCTATAACATTTAGCACCAACACCGTATTACATTTGGCACACCCTTATAACATTAAGCACATCAACATGTCCCCCTGGTTACCTGTGCATTTCTTCGCGGGATCCCCAATAAAACCGTCTCTGCATTTGCAAACGACCGTAGTGTCGTGAAAATAGCCTGTCATCATGCACATAGAGTGCGGTGACAAGCATTTAAATTTCCTTCTGTTGACGGACGGGTCACACGCCCTAAATCCGCCTAAAATTGTGAGCATAAAAAGAACAAAATAGTAAATAATATTATACTTGGTAAGAAAGAAAGAATTAAAGTCGGCATAGTTGAAAACTTTTTGAGTGATTTGTTGAAAACTAAAGCAATTATATCACCGCAAGTTCCCTGATACAACGAACTTTCGTGGGCTCCGGCTAACCCCAGAGCTGTTTGTGTTAAAAAATTACGCGCCTTTGGGGAACTATATCTGCGCTAATTCTAAGGCGCTGTTTCTAGCGATGTTGAAGGATAATATTCGCTAATTCCAGGCCCTTATAACAAATCGTGGAAGGGACTCTGGCAGACAATTCTACTTTATTATTCAGCTAAAAGTGATTCCACTGGTTTTAAAACCTCAATCTTTGATTTATTGATTCGGCAGTAAAATAGTATTAACATTCAGTGGCTTTCTGCAAATCGTACAAAACGTTTTTGCTCCTTTTTAACGCAGGAAAAAAAAAATCCAGTAACAACCTCATCACCAGGGCTTTTCCATTTAGGTACAGCAAGACTTGAAAAGTAAATTTATAGTTTATATAATAAAGAATAAACTCATAATTTTTTCGTGTTTTAAGATTAACCCTCTAAACCCTAGGATAAAAATTTGAATTCTCACTTGTTGCCCCTATTCATTTACTACAGAAGTAGTGGAGAGAAGTTGATAAAATATCAAGCAAATTCATCTTGTGTGATCATGTCCGTAGTTCTCATGACCACTCTGTTTTACAAAGCATCAATATTACAAGGAGAAATTTGACGCTGATCACTCTTAGGGCTTAAAGGGCTAAGCCCCATCTTGTCCCCCTCAGCATCATCTCATTAACACCCCCAGAAGAAGATGCTAAAAGACGTTTCAGGTGTTTTATACCTTGGCAGTAACGCTTTCCATCTCCGTAATGCCAGCCCTGACAAGCACAGTGGTTCAACAGACACTTTGCTTGTGGATGGCACTGTCTGTCTGAATGACAGTTACCTGCAATAAAAAACAACGCATTATCTCGATCCCTTAAAATGAACTCAGAGCAGTAATCTGCAAGATGTACACTTGTCGCTCTTAAGAATTTTTAGAGTTTTAATTGTTCCCGTTTCTTGGAATTTTTTGTTTATTTGTTTTGGAGTTTGCCCCTCCAAAGTTTGATACAGTCAAACATGAACACTGCTTTACAGACACCCGCTTAAAACGGAAACCTCATTATTACGGTCAGTTTACTTTGTCCCTTGGGAAAAAAATCCCTTACATTTCTCTAAATAGACCTCTTTAGCTTCTGTGTTTTGTTTTCCCAAAACAGGTCATGTGATAATACTCTAGAGAACTGTTCCTCTCAAGTTTTGTCTAATTCACGTGCATATCTGGGCATAATTTATGAAAAGACAAAGGGCCAAGTTCCCCTGGGACCTCTACTGGAAAAGAAAACATACAAGCTAAAGAGGTCTATTCGATCAGCCCGCTTTATGCGGACACCCCGTTAAACTCCTGCTTACTCTTAATGCGTGTCTGGCAACTTTGTGAGACCACAAGGGAATACAAGCGAGTAAGGAGCTTGAAAATTCATAGTTTGCAGACCAAAACTTCCCTGAAAATGCGTGCGAATGTTACAAATTATATTCCTTAACTTTAATTCTATAGGCGTAGGTGAGCAGCGTTAGGTTTAATCGAGGATTGGAGCAAGTTAAACACACAGTGCAACTCAGGAGGTCTTGCAAAAACCAAAGGGAAAAACAAACGCTCAATACTTCCTACCCCACATGAACGGCCATAATGAATAAAATGAGGTTTGAACTCTAATGCCACTGCCATTTGATAAACGCAAACGGCTATAAAATTGCAATAATAAATGTGTGATCATGGTTTATTTTATACGTGTACTTTGAGTTTGCCGACTTTTCACTTTGGCTTTGACTCAGAGTGTTTTATATTTCTTGTTAGTGTCCACCTCGAAGGAAAAAGATGGAGAAAAATTCCAAAATTTAATGATTGAAAAAACAACGCAGTTCGAGGAACCAGGCTTTGAAGAGGCATGCCTTCTTGCCTGTTAAAGAAAACCTTGACCTTAGCCATTTCACAGCGGTGACCAACCCAATCTTTGTTTGACATGCTTTACTTCTTTGGGGGTAAACACTTTTTTCTCCCTCTTATTTTGTGTTGCTAATTTTGACAGTCAATTGCTTATGTGTTCTTGTGGTATTTGCTGTTACTATCATGTTGAAATATAAAACTTTAACGCCCGAGCTTACTGTTAACATGTTTATACTACTGCACGAGAAATTTCTGCAATTTGATTGGCTTGGAGCAGTGGTATTTCAGCTTAATTTGAAGTACTTACATGTGAAAATTACAAGCCTATTGCGAGTAGTGGTATAAACAAATAATAGCATGATTTGTACGAGATATTTGGCATAAATACCACTCGTGATATTTCAAAATTGTCTCACATTACGTTTAACAATTTCGAAATATCACTACAAATCATGTTATTACCTATACTAATATAAATGTAAAGATCGCGCGTCTTGCTGTCCTCTTATATCAGACATTAAGTTTTAGATTAAAAAAACTCTCTAAAAGTTTTGATAAGTGTTATCCTTACCTCCCGAGACACTCTTAGGGTATATAAAAAGGACGCAACAAAAGACTCCAAGAACAATGGACTTAGATAGCCAACCCATTCTGGACTAAGGCATCATTGCGGCAGTCTCCTCCAAACGTACTGCCAGGGTAGATGGTGTTTAAGGCCAAGATAGAATGAAAGCACGACGCATTCAAGCAAAGAAGTCTTGATCAGGTTGCTTACAATTACACGTCATAAATCAATTATAATAAGCTGATTTAGCAACAGAACGGGAACGTCTGTTGACGACTGCGCGTGCAAATCAAACAACTACATTGACCAATGGCAGAGCGGCAAATTGGGTACCGGAAGTCGAGTTTAGTCCTTTCCGCGCGCTTACCCGTCGTCAAATGACGTTCCCGTTCTTTTGCTAAATCAGCCTAATGTCTTAGAACGACAGTAATCCATTGCGCGCGCACAATACCTCCATCTTACTTAAAAACAATCAAGGCCTTTATTGATTTATTTAATTCTATTCTTAAATGATCAGGTGTCAAAAAACACACGAGCGTTTAATTGCGCTTAAATGGAGTCGGAACTAAATGTGGAATTGTACAGAAATGCATCCTGCTGATGAATAGTCAGGACATATTTCGGAGCAGTAATTTGCAATTTGCAGATTGCCCTAATCCAATTTTTGGAAGCTATTTTATATACTGGTCAACATTTTCATTCTAGTATACAGGTACGTGAGTGGGTCCACCAGCGCTTGGGTTGTCGTCGGTAAAAAGACTTAGGCGCACTTTCAGAACAAAATATCAAATCCAACTCACCCTGCGGTGTTTTGGGGTTTATCCCCGACCGGTGTTTACGGAGAGTGCCGTTTAGACTAACTCTTGAACAAAGTCGAACAACTTTCAAACAACTCTCAAAGTTACTTTTTCATACCGGCATTGCTCATATGGCCCGGAGTCCATACTCGGCAGATACGTGGATATGTGTCTGGAGAAATAAGGGGTGTCAACCCTGTGTGAGATTGAGGTCTTTTTAAACGGTAAGTAAAATGGTGCTTTTTGTTAGCTTACTGTTAACAACGACCTCAACCTCATACGGGGTCAAAACCCCTTTTGGCTTTTTTTTCGGTGTTGCGGAAACTATTGCTGTTTAGCTGTTATTTTTTAATGTCGATATCTTTCTTTGGCTTTTTCAATCTTTTGCCCAGTTTTCTCCAAGTGCTTATGCACGTCTCTTTCTCTGCTTCTACCTCTCAAAGGGTTGGAATTTGGCTTTCGACCTCTTTTCACGCCCCATGTAAGAGAATTCAAGAAACTCTCGGATTTTGGATTCAACTCCGTGGACTCCGGATTCCAGGTACTTGATTCCAGTCTTTTTCAGTGGAAATCTGTTCCTCAATGGGATTCCGTATTTCTTGCGCAGTATTCCAGATTCCAAAGCCCAGGATTCCGGATTGCGCAAGCAACAATTCCCCGGTTTCAGGAATCCGAATTCCTTAAATGGAGTGAATAATCTAAAACAAGAACTTTTATTAAACATGTTAATCGTCTTCGAAATTTGAAGAGTACCAGGCCCATCTCGCTTTAGAGCTAAGCGGCTCGAGGTCTGGTGACGATGAGGATGGGGACGATAAGGAGAATGGACACAAAGAGGACTTTACTCCTTTCGAGGAATTAAGAGAGAAGAACACAAATGGTGTGGAAATGAAAGAGGAATTTGTTCCTTTCGGGAAGGAGCACGGCTCGAGGGAGAATAGTGGAGGCGGGGAAAGCGGAAGCGGAAGTGGAGAAAGCGGAAGCGGAAGTAGAGACCACTTTGTTTCATATGACGAGGAAAAGAACAACTTGGAGCACGTGCGCAAATTTTACCAAGGAAAAAAATGGGCGGGGAGGGGAGTGGTGGGGCCGGGTACACTATCTAAACGAATAGGCTAACTGTTTTGCAGTGCCACTGTTTTCAGAAGTACAGTACGAGGCAACAATGCGTATCAGTGCTGGCATCGTTGTTGCTGATAATATATTAATGCCATACTTGTTATAATTCTCAAAAAGATGTTGTAAAGCAATCCAATTGCAAGCTGGTTTACGTTTATCAATGAATGTGCAGTGCCCATGAATATACCTCTTTTTAGCAGAGTGATATCATTCTCTTTTTTTTTTTTTCCTTAACTGTTTCTATGCTGTATTTTACTGTGAAGCTAAACAAATAGAAAACAAGTTTTTCACAGCATAGCAAAGCGATTTTATTGAAGGTTTAACAGATATAATACTTTCGAAAATGAACAGAACACATGTACAGTTAACTGTATATTATTGGTAGGTAGATAAAGTTGTGCTGTTTATTTTCTTGCCATTCAGAGTGGTGCCAAATAATTAAAAGAAAGCATAATTATATAGTCCCCAGGAAATTAATACTCATTTTTCTCTTTCCTTTACAAATCCTGCTTTTCGCTCTTCTTTTGTTACAAACCAAGCATTACAGTGTATTTTCGAATAGCAAGTAAAGGTAAACAAAAATGTCATTTTTCTCTCTTCAGCATAAACAGCTTAGGTTTGCGTTCTTTTAAAATAAGACAGAGATTAGGTGGCATCAGCAAAGCAAGGAGCAGGCGTGGTTTCTTATGCTGTGAAGGCCTGGCATCCAAGGTATCCAATCACAAGAGCGCTGGCATAAATGGAAACAGAAGAGGACAGCGGGGAGGTAGCTCCTTTAAAAGAAAGAGCTGAAAGAAAAAAAAAAAACTTTTTATAAGCCTAGTCACCTCAACGATTATATACCGAAAGTAAAAATCGCGGATCCAGGGTGAAAGTTACAGTTACTGTTTTTCGTTCGGGTTTTTTCTACCAACCATATGTAAATATATCTGTAAGTACAATTTTCTTTGTGTCTGGCTCGCGTCGATCGATTATTTCTGGAAGTTTGCTAATGAACACTTCCTGTAATATCAATTGCCGAGAGAAATACACTACAACGCAATATGCTGTTAACTAATCAGTACTTATTGTTATTTATTCAAAATATTTCTCCGTTTAGGATTGGCTTTGATCCCCATCTAATTCTTTATAACCATCAAAGGTTGACCGAATTCGGAAGTTCTTTGCCATTATCAAGAGAAATGACTCTCTTTTACGGATAATTTGACAGAAAAATGGTCGCAGAATGCATAGTCTCCTATGCACCCATTCTTTCATCGTCATGCAACGCTCGGAGGAGGGTTGCATGACAACACAAAGAACGGCTGCGGGTTGGAGAATGAAAACCACAGAATGCGCGGTAGCTCAGCTGTTTTGGTACTAAGAACTATAGAAAATGCTGGCTTTATGCGAAGAAATAGCCGAAATACTGCCTAAAATGATTGCAAGAATAGCAAAAATACCACTCGGCGGACAACAACTACTTTCTGTAGAATATATGCTACACTAAACATAATTGCTTTATACCCCCAATCTGCAAAGGAAGAGGCAAATGTTATGAAGACGAGGACGCCACGCCCGCGGTTTCCGAACCACAAAAAAAAGCAAACGACGATGCAGTTGCAAACGACAGTTCCTTGCAATTTATTTCAGAGATCGACACATTGACAAATTCTTAAGCCTAAGAGTGAGTTTAGCACAGATATGTACCATTATCGGAAACTAAAGCTCTGGCCCTGAGGAAGGCTAATTTTGTTAGCCACAATGTTGGCCCCAAATAAATCAGCCCTTCGCCGTATTGCCAGCCTTGCCTTCCGTCATTTGAAGAGGAAAATAAAAAAAAAACTATGAAAAAGTTTTGTTTTAATTTCCGCTTCAAACGACGTCTAGCTCTAGCATCTAGAATTTTAGCAAGAAAGAACCAGTAGGTTTTATTTACGGGTTGAGTGGACTTTGGCATTCAAAGATTCTGTACCATTATAGGGTCCTAGCTTTGTGCGTGTTACTTCAAACGTGCACACGGTAAATGGCACCTCACCTTTTACGCACTTTCCTTTTGCTAACTTGGACTTTCTGTATCCCTTTTTACATCTGCATATTCCGTCGTGGCACATCTCGTGCGCATTACACTTGACGTTGACACATTTAGCTACGATGATGAAAAAACAAGTCATTTCAATATAATGGTATAAGGGGAAACACGTAGTCTAGCGTTTGTGATGTGTGATTTCTTTTACATTGTTAGGAACGCTTTGGCATCACGCATGTGCAAGACGTGTTTAAAGTACTCCGGTAACACGTGTTGCACATGATACTCGACGTCAAACACAAGGTTAACTCTACTGAATGATCCTTACAGGGGACGCGCAAAACTTCCTTTGAATGGGTCACTGCGAATACGAGCCCAGTGCAAAGAGTGTTGTTGAAGAAGTGCAGTGATGTAGAGAAAACAAGAAGTAAAAAACTCGCTTACTCAATTCTCCGTCTAATTTTTAAACAAAGTATTTGGCCAAAATCCAATCGACTGTGTGTTACCTTCTTCTCGTGCAGTTGTAAGGGGGTTTAAGCAACGACGACGGCGACGGCAACGAGAACGGCAAAAAACTGCAGCACATTTTTTAACATCTATTTTTTGTCGCTGTTGAGCAACTATAGCGTGAAAGTGTTCAATTTTTCGTTTAGTGGAGGACCTGAACTCACCTAACCAGTTCAAAGTCCCTCTATTTTCTCTTCTAAGTCCTTCGAGTGCGCGTGATAAAAAAAACGGCAACGGATTGATTGACCGCCAGCGCAAGGAGGTTATGATGGGGGAAGAAGAAAATAGACGGTCGGTAAACATCTTTGGGAGCAACTGAAACTTGCCTTTACCACGAAAAGCAAATTACCATTGGCTGAACGGCGATTATCCTGTCATCATCATGTCAACGACTCATCTTTTTTCGCACTCCGCGCTGGCTCTTGCCCTCGCTGATGTTTTCGAAAAGAACGAAAAGAGAAATAAAACAACGTCTGTGTACAGGCTAGAACTCACCAGGCTTACAGCTACCGGCATTTTTGATGTATCCGTCTTTACAGAGGCATTCAAATTTTCCTGGCACGTTTACGCATTGTTCATTCTC
>CALNXI010004356.1:0-15438 GCA_942486025.1 Porites evermanni
TAGCGGAGTCAGTGATTTATTTAAATGCCCATCTAAAAGCAACGACACACAACTGGTCCCTTAAGGTGGGTGACAACATTTTCCAATTTTTGGAAGCACTTTGATGGACCGAGATAACCCGAATTCCAATTATGCTCCCCCTTGCGGCGTTTGACTTGGTAAATGCGGGTATTTTCAGTAGTTTTTTCGAGAAAACTTTAACTTTGATAAATCATGATCAATACAACCAGAATCAATTACTCATTTTTAATTTCCAAAACCCGTTGCCTCCAAAACGATGCCGAAATTAAACAGAATTGGTTTTATTGCTTGAAAATAAAATTAGATTTATTTTTTAGTCTTCCTAATAATTGTAATTGTATCACTTTATTTATACACGGTAACATAATCATCAGGCAATAAGGGTTTAAAAAATCAACAAATTAAAGCTATTAAAAAATTGCAAAAATAAAATGTGCCTGCTTTGCATGAATGTCGTGCAGGATGATTATCGTCCATATTTCTAAATCAAATACGGCAGCCGGAATTCTGCTCGGATCTGAGCACACCCTCGATGGAAAGCAATTTTCTGGTCAGGTAAGTAACAGCAATTTGCCACTCTGACAAGGAAACTGGACCGAGTTAACGTTCGCAAAGACTTCTGAGGCTGTTAAGGGACATGGACATCAATCTAGCCAATAGCTGACCAGCACATCCCCAGTAACGATCCCAGAAACAATTACGGAGCACGTTTCGTTTCTAGAGTGGCGAATGACATGAACTTTTCAGTTTCTTGTACCCAGGACACCATGGTGGGTCAAGGGCACAAATCCGCTGGCCAAAACGATCGCCCAGGATAATATTGCCTACTTTGCAACTGTATTAGGAATTGAGCTAAGTCAGTCGCGTTAAATGTTTTAATTGCAATACTGATAATAATAACTGAGATAAAAAAGGTGATTTCGAAGGCAAGCATCTCCTTTGGTTTAGACCCTCAATGGGGGGGTCGTTCCCCTGACCGTGAATAACTGTGAACGTTTGCTATTTTTCCCAGCTTCATATGGTATTTGGCGGCCCCGGAGAAGAGCTAGCAGTTGTAGCCCTTTGGATTAAGGTACACTTGGCATCTCCTTATCTGGCTATCCAGAGAATAATCCCTGTGAACAAATAGAAATCTAATGCAGTTTTCCGTTTCAATAGTCTTTTTAAAGTTTTCATATATAGTCTGCAAAACACGGGGTTTATATGACCCTCCAGGAAGAAAAAAAAAAAAATAGAAAACAGTCCAATGGTTCATGATCAATTACAAATTAAAAGTGCTCAGGCGTCAATTTATACAAGAATACCTTTATTGTGTCCTTTAAATTAAGAAAAAAAAAACAGAGGAGAGAGACCGAAACTAGTGTAGAGACCACGGAGACTTCACAGCTACAGGTTTTCTCACCGAATATGTCTGTTGCTCGAAATTGATGTCAGGAAAAAAGGATATTAATAAAACAATGAAATAAATCTTAGAACAGTGTAGAAGTGGAAAGGTGGTAAATGAAATGTTACAAATCAATAAAACAATAAAACACATTGGCAATCACGAATAATATTTGGTATGAGGTTTGTAGTTGGCTGCATCTAAGCAGTGTAGTGTGATGAAATATTGCAAATCACATGAAATTCGACGTATTATATTGAATTATTTACAGGCACCCTCTAAAGGAAACAAAATTTTTGGAAAGATAGCAGATCTGACGCAATCCATCCTCCCCGTTGGTAGGTATATCAGATTACTAACTTATAAAAAGGTCAACACGAAGAACATGTAAACAAATCCTAACTGACTCCCTTATAGCTTTTGTTCTCCGTTAATTGGCAATCAGCAACCTCCCCGCCCCCTCTTACTCCCACACTTGCACACTTTATCAGCAATCATTCAGTTATCCTTTAAACTCCAATATCCAAATGCAAATTCTCCCGGCCGATCTCCATGCATTTCCTTGAAGAATAGGTTGAGAGATGTTGTTCAAAGATCAACGCACTTTCTGTTTGGCAATCATTTTCTTAACCTATGCCCCAAAATTTGATTCACACCAAATTTAGTTAGTGCAAATATGGTGCAAACAAAAAATCAATTTTATACCGTAAAATCAAGGGTAAAGATGGTAAATACCTCATTTGCCCTCGAATTTACAACCCATGTAAACTGTGATGCAAAGTCGGTATTTACCATCTATGCCTTTGATTTCCTCCTAGTTTGCACTTTTTTGTGCTTTATTTGTCTCGAGCAAATATTTGCAAAACTGTAAATTTATGTTTTCACTGTGATTCACATGACCTGGTTATCTTGTTTGTGCATTGATGTTGCTAGTAAAAAGATGATGTTGGTTTAGGCCTTGGGATATAAAGGGTTCAATAATGCTGAAGTCACAGCTCAGTGAGGGAGAATGTCGTTGCTCTAGTTGCTTACATGATACTTTAATTATAATTTTAGGTTGGTACAATTTTAGTTATATCTTGTTATTTTACCATGTTTAAACATCACTAAAGAATGACAAAAAAAATAATCATTTTAGTACAAAAAGTGAAATAAAAAATAAAAGTTGTTGAGCTGCTTTTCTGCCCTCTTTAAAGAGCTCCAATTTGCGAAAACAAATTTTAAACAAGACTCGGGAACACGTCAGAGCTCTGCCTCGTTCATAGGCGTGTCAAGTGCTTAGTAGAAAAAGCGGCTGCGAGCGATCAAGGTCCATGGGATGGTTAAGTGTTGGCGCAAGAGACTCTGGGAAGGATGGGCGTTTTCTTCTTCGCTTTTCCCATGATCCCTTGCGCGGAACTAGAATCGCTCCAGTCGATCTCGATCACCTATCCCGGCGGGAACGCGCACTTGACCAGGTACGAGGCATCTCAGATCTTTCACTCGCATCGAAGAAAAATGTGTGGCCCAGCTACTTGAACGTTAAGGAAACAATTAAATGTCACCCTATTTTACAGGTAAGACTCATACTGTGGAAAAGACGGATGGAATCTATCTTATGGATCTGATTCCCCAAAATTGTGCAAACGGCAATGGCAATGGTAATGGCAATGGAGGTAATGGTAATGGCGGCAATGGTAATGGCAACGGCAACGGCAATGGTAATGGCAATGGTAATGGCAATGGAGGCAATGGTAAAGGCAATAGCAACGGCAATGGTAATGGTAATGGTAATGGTAATGGCAATGGAGGCAATGGCAATGGTAATGGCAATGGCAACGGCAATGGTAATGGCAATGGAGGCAACGGCAACAACAATAAGAAGGACCCCAAAAGTTTGACTTTACAATGTTACTACAGTTACGAGGGTTCCCTCACTACGCCTAAATGCTTTGAAACAGTACACTGGATAGTTGTGAAAGATTATCTCCTGGCCTCTACCAGGCAGGTAAGTAATGCTCGCTGACTTGAATGACTGACTTAGCCCAAAGAGAGCTTTCAGTTTACAATTAAGATTGGACACTCTACAGGTATGCTAAGATACGGGACTAGATCTGGTTAAGACCGTCATGGCCAGTGTCACAATAGCATGACCGATCTTCGTTTTATTATACGTACGGAAATTAAATGCAATAGCCCATTGGTGGAGAACTTGGGAATGTAACTCTGCACTCTCCCACTCTTAGAGAGTTCGTTTTTGTGGTTCAGTAGGTTAGAGGAGAAAAATTCTACTTGTATTTGCGTTAAATACGGACCATTCCAGGATACACTGAAATTGTCAATGTACTACCAACAAACTGGGCTTGAAACAGATGACTATGCATCGAAGGTTGCTATCAGACCAGCGTTTCGACTTTTCGGTTGCAAAGCTATAGACATTGAGAGTGTTAGTTCAAATTGTGCTAGAAACAACTAACTTAAACCAGATGATGGGTCGTAACTTTCCTTACTTGATATATTTTTCGGTGTTTCAGCTAAAGGAGTTCAGGAAACTTAAGGGTGAACATGGTAGAAAGCCTCCACTCATGTGCGACAACTACAGACCAATCCAACCACTGAATGACCGCACTGTTTACTCTGTCACAAAGAACGATTAGTATCAACTCCATGTGTAATGAAACAGATGAAGAAAACGTTAGCACTAATTATAATGGTAAACGTAAGCAGGCACTGTAACATTTGTTTAGTCAAACCCCGTTAATACGNCTGTTTACTCTGTCACAAAGAACGATTAGTATCAACTCCATGTGTAATGAAACAGATGAAGAAAACGTTAGCACTAATTATAATGGTAAACGTAAGCAGGCACTGTAACATTTGTTTAGTCAAACCCCGTTAATACGGACACTCTGAACACTCAGGGGGCATAGAAAGACTGAGTGTCCGTACGAACGGGGTGTCCTTTTTGAGGGGGTTGAATTTAGGGAAAATATAAGGGCTTTCTTTCCCCAGGGACAAAGCAAACTGCTCGTAATAATGAGATGTGCGTATTGAGCGGGTATCGGAAAGCGGGGTTTGACTGTATCTAAAAAGAGACAATTTTAGAGATGATACTTAAAGGAAACCGCAAATTGCCAGGAGCAGCCAACGACCGCTTTACAAAATTGATTGTACGAATAGCCTGTTCAAGCGTTTTTATTGCTCGGAAAATGGAGTCCGGTTTATATCGAGAGACCCTCATTTCCGGGGTAACCTAGGGTGACTCGCCCAGCTTAGTCAACTTTAACGAGCGTTTATATGGGAACTGCAAACGAAGTTGATCCCTTCGTGTGAACTAACAATGCTCCCACGTGCTCTGATTGCCTCGTTAAGCCCGAGTTGACCCGGCTGGGCGAGCCAAAGTTTTTTACATGGAGAAAAGTTGGCCCGGCTCAGAGGGTGACCCTACTACAATCACAAAAACTTGATCCGGCTAGGCGGGGTCTCTCTTCTAAACTGGTTCGCCACGTTTTGTAATGAGATGGTGAAAAATTAGTTGGCTCGTCCGCCAAGGTAGCTCGGGTAGGCAAGTGACCTTTCTATCTGGGGCAACTTTTCTCCATATAAACGGTGCCTTAGCGCTATAACTTTTTATTTATCTTTTCGGTCATCAGATGGTAAGCTTTTATGCCTTGTCCAATTTACTATGCTTACCCTTAACGTTTTAATCTCGGATTCCTGAAGAGTTTTTCTTTACGACTAGATCTTTCTTATACCAATTTCCTTCACTGTTTTTAAAACCGACAATTGTAGGAGGTCATTTCATACGAATAATGGCTGAATCTAGTAGGAAATAAAAGCAAAAACCAAGTTTTCCATAATCTCAGTTAAATGGAGTAGGCCACTCTTGGCTGATTACCGAAAACGGTCGTTGGATGTTCCTTAATTGCTTAGCGGTACACAAGCGACGATATCGCTTTTAAACGCGATTGATTCTAATTTCATTTGGCACTGATGTGTCTAGTTTGTTCAGTCAATAAACTGTTGGTGGGAAAGATAACGAAGTCGGCTTTCTAGACACCGTAATTTATGCCAACTAAATATCTTGGCTCTCGTTAGCCCGGACTCCACATAACTCCGTTCTCGACCAGGGGTTTGTACTACAGTTCAGGCTTTGACGATGGTTTAAAAACAAACCTGTAAAGAGGACGCATGCTTATTTTGTTGAATTGACATCTAAGTGAGTTTCGTAACTTATACCCATCCCTCTCAAGGCTTAAACCTCGGGCGTGTATGCAAAGTCATACTCCCACCATTATAGAAGGGGTGGGGGTTGATGGAACCTCTTCCCTGAGTTTTTGATAATGTTAAAGTGTTTCGAAACGATTTTGCCTTCAATGGAAAGCCTTTGATCTTCTCAACAAGATGAGGTATATTTCCTGGCTAGTGGCGTTGCTGGAGTCCTGTGACGTCACTAAACATGGTCGCCATCTTGGATTTTATCAAGAATTAGAAGTCAAACAAGCTCCCAACATAAGTGGCTTCATAGCTCAGTTGGTTAGAGCATCGCACCGGTATCGCGAGGTCGCGGTTAAATCCGTTGAAGTCCTGAATAATTTCAGGCTTCTTACGCAACTGCATAAATTGCGTTCAAAACTGCGAGGATCATTCTTTATTTGATTTAATTTAATTAGAAATCAGGTAAAAACCGCGATATTTTTTGTGCTTAACATGAAAAATAACACATGAATATTAAGTACTTTGCATCACTTTATCCCCAGCTTTACTTTTATTGCTGACAGTATTTCAAAAACATGCACTTTCACTCAAAAATGGCTGGACCACCTGCTACTTATGACGTCATATCTCGCAACCACAGTAACTGACCATCACTAATCTTGTCGCAAAATGCGCGGGAGGGATAAAGGAACAGCTACTGAAAACTTCAGGTGCCGGTGTTTTATCGTCTAGGAAAAGAATCAGAAAACCCTCGGAGGAGGGTTGTTCACCACTCCTCCCCCCCCCTCCTCACCCCCGTTGTGGGTTCGAGCTTAACCTCGACTTATTTTATAATAGACCTCTTTAGCTTGTATGTTTTGTTTCCCCGATGAAGGTCTCCGGGAATCTGGAGTCTTTTCATAAATCATGCATACATATGCATGGGAATAAGACGAAGTTTGAATGAAACAGTTCTCTAGGCTGTTATCATGTGAGCTACGTTGGGAAAACAAAGCATACAGGTTACAGAGGCCTAAATGCTACAGTTTCCGTTATGTTAACAATTGAAATGACAGTACTTGAGGTTTTTTTGACAGGGAGTCATCTTAAAGGCAATGAAAAACTTCCAAAATTAGTTAGTGCGCCTGCGCCTACGAAATCGCAGTTTAAATGACGCTCAGCAACGAAAAATACATTTCTTTTGTTTTATTCCCCTAAAACCCAGAACCAATTATGAACTTTAATATATGGAATTTGGTCTATTATAGTCATTTTGATCTCAAACACTTCGCTGTTTCCACCGTTTTGAAACAGAGGCTAACAGAAAATTTCCAGACACAGTTTAAAAGATCCTGTCAATGCTCATCACTGGAGTTTAATAATTGATATTAATAACTTTAGTCTCAAGGTCTCGTAATTTTAAAGCAGTGAATTAAACTTTCTGAGTCGAGAGTTTCAATGCTTTTTAAAATATTAGGGAACCTTGAGACTACAAAGTAGAATATATAGCCTGTACGTTTAAAATGGCTTCTTGCGCTTGCTGGAACAAAATTGTTATTGCCAAATGGTAGCGACAAGTTGATATCTGGACTTAAATATTCAGACAAAACTTAAAGTTCCCAGAATAAACTTTTGTGAAGCAACATCATATGATATTGATAAAGCACCTTTAGTTGATCAGTAAAATCACAACCTTAGCACAAAGACTATCACGTGCTGACAACTGTGGCTAATCTGGGAGCTACATATAAACGGGGAGTTCAATGGTAAAATGCAGGGGTGCTCGAAGCATCCATATGCAACCCGGGCCTCTTTGTTTTTAGCGGAGCTTAGGGCTCTCTGCATAACAAAACTACATAGTTACCACCGGTTAAGATTGACGCCACAGATCGACATATTACTTTATTACCAAGGTGTTCGCCGGTTAATCGGGGTCTTATTATCGACATTACGATCATCAATTTATGGATACTAAGACTAAAGCAGGCTCCTGAGCATATAACTGAAAAGTAACAGAACAGTGAAGTAATTTGTATTCTATAACTAAACATAGTTACCAACACAAGACACACACTTGTGATCATTCTATAGCAGTACCAACAATACAGAGCAAAATAGAATATGCATACCGTAAACTGCTGCCGCATACAAGCCTCCACTTATAAGTCCTACCTCCTAGTTATAAACCCATCTACTCTTAAAAAAAAAAAAAACATCCGATTATTAGCACCCCCTGCCCCGCCCCCCCCGGATATAAGATCTCTCAAAAATGAATTGAAATGATTCGATTTGATATGAAGTTTGAAGTTTAATTAAAAACCAGTTAATGCCAAAAGTATTTTGGTCAGCACTACTCTCGCTCGTTTCGAAGCACTTTTTCTTTTCCGGTTATAACGTAATCCCCTCGGATATAAGCCCCTCCGTTTATAACTCCTGCGTAAAACCCCTTACAAAGACGTATCAGCCTAGGTCTGAGGGTGCTAATTGGGGTACCCAATTCTCAGTTAACTACTAATTTTTCGGCCAAATCTCAGTTAATGGGGCTGTGTCACGGCAGTCCAGTTCATTTTGGCCAATTAATTTTGCCAATTACTCGCCCTCAATCGCTATGGAACTTAAAGTAAGGAAAGAAATTACATGTAGGGTAAACGACAAAGTCAGAGATTCGAGACAAAAAAATATGTCTCCTGAACAAACAGCAGAGATAAACTGTGAAAAACTGTTAGGCTGAACAGTTTTCAAAAACCCTAATTTCAATCCGTTTCAATCCTCTCCATCCGCGGCATCTTTTGTTTCTGTTGTGTTATATTAACCTTCCTTTAACCTTTTAAGCCGTTATTTGTGTGTTTCTCTTGGATTTAACGAGCATTTTGTAATACCTAATTTGGCTGAATTTCGTGACACAGCTCCTTTAACTACTATGTTTTTTTCGCCAATTCTCAGTTAACTTCTAATGTTGGTTAGGTATTAACTTTCACTTTCTTACAGCGAATATTGTTCGGACATAATCCAAATTTTCTTTACTTCAGCACGTCAATCACTTTTGGGGGTGGACCTTACTAAAATCAAGGTTACATGAATTCCCATAAACTCCTCCACTAGTACAATTTGTGAGTAACTGAAAATATAGAACGTAACATAACATAACAACTTTATTCAAGTGTCGATGTGTTTAGCTAATACAAGCTAATTGAGGAGACGAAGTTAATAACAAAACATTTAAAGAAGTTTACAGTACTAGAAAATAACAAGTAGATTTGTTGCTAGCAAAGTAGCAACAAATGGGGATGCCGTAGGTGATACGCAGTTGAAGCTTTCGCTCGCAGCTGAATCAATGGTTCCACAGTTTGCTCCCAGCAATTTTTTTATCTGCATTGGAACTCAAACCGCGCTAATATTTTTTGTTGAAACTGAAGTCTAGCGACTGATCTCCCAAAACCTCCTCAGCAGTCTGTGCTGCATGGAGTCATATTAATCCCAATCGGTTTGCGCGCAGGTGTAACTCGACCTGATGTTTGGAGACTTATAGAAGAGAATGACAGAGGCCGAGCATAACGCCTCGGAATCAAATAGAGTTGCTAATAAATTATCAGTAACTCTATACATTTCATTAAATGAAATTTATTATACGCTCAACTCACTATCTCTTCTCTGACTGGTCGAAAGCGTACAGTGAATTTTGAGTTCTTTTTCATGCACGCCTCGTTTGAAGCTGATAAAGTTTTATTCCTGCGCTCCAACGCAAAGTACTCGCGAAACGACCTAACACGTGCGCGAACCGACTTAGCACGTTAGCGAACAGGACGTAGGCGAAACGACTCGGCTACAGTGCAATATTTGTTGCTTGTTTGACGGGAAAAAGAGAAAATTAACCTGAGGTATACGACGCGCAGACTAATTGTGTCTACATCGCTCGTTACGGTCTGTTTGCTTCTGGAGCCATTTTAAAGCCGCTTAATTAGCACTCACAAAACGGCTTTTAAACACTTGATAAACACGCTGAAAGTTCTTGGAGTTCTCGATCGTAAAGGGGTCGTTCAACCCTTTTAGCTCCGATATTTGCATTCAAATTTTTTTTTGACAACATAAAGCCAGTAAACTTCCTTTTAAACTGACTTTCAGATCGTCTGCATGGATATAGAGTCTTAAGGAGAAGAGTTCTTAGCCCTGAGAAAGTCTGCTTGGGAGGCTCGTTGAGTGATCACGGAAATAAAGCGTATTGTTAAAAGACATTACTAAGGCGCTGACGACACTTTTTCCAAAAAATGAATGTAGGTGGCATGGGCTAGTTAATACGTCAATAGCATAAATAATACCACACATTGTTCCTGAAATGAGTGTTTTTTCATAAAAGCAGCCTCCAGTCGTCGACTTATCTCAGGCTATGACCCATACAATAACCTTCTCCAAAATTTGAATATAGTAATAATATAGACAATTAACGCATTTGAACACTGATGAAGCTCCTTAGTTTATAACTGCAATGTGATCATGAATAACAGACTAAAAGCGACTGGATGATGTTCGTCTAAACATTTGGATCGTCACAAATGATGGCTGAAGCTGAGGCAGATACCACGAGGGCTGCCTACATTGTACATTTGATCTGTACGTAAACGGAGTACGAGTCAGTAAGTAAATCGCGACGTTAAGCTTTAGTGTCATATTGAGCTTAGAAGGGATGTTAGAATTGCAGAACTAATGTTCATGGTCTACCATGCATTGTCGAACAGAAGGCCTTATGCGCCTACTGGCGCAACGAGATTGTTCAACAGACATGTTCTCACAAGCCTATAATTAGACACCTGCAGTTCAATCTTTTCCCAAGGTTCTATATTTCTGTATCACGTAGGTTCAATATTTTCCCAAAGTTCTATACTTTTGTATCACGTAGTTTTGCTAAAAAAAAAGTGATTGTCTGCAGATTGTTGAAAAAAAATACAAGGATAAGGAGCAAATGTGAACCTTTTGGTGACCTTTTTAACTTTAATTATGGAGTTTATTACCCACTCTCTCACTTTCAAAATCGTTATATCTCTTCTTGTGTAATGTCGGTGCAATAATTGTTCAAAACTGTTGGCATTTTGGAAAGCTTGAAGTATTCCATATAGACATATACTGAAGTGGCCATTCTATATCCCGCTATGAACCGAGTTGTATCCAATTCATACGATCAAGTGTCCTCTTGACGCCTCCCTCTATGTATTGTGTAAGTAATCTTTATTTTAAGACCACTAGACTTAAGGCTAAAATCAGTGTGGGGTCGTTCATGGGTTAAACTGGTCATTTTGAAGTACAATATAACAAACACAAGCTGGAGTGTGTTAACATGTGTTAGTTCTCTCTTAACTTTTCTTTCGTTACAAGAAGAGGCGTATCCGATCGAGTTCATTGAAATAAACCTACCCCAAGGTTTTCGTTATCGCCGTTAAACACTGTGTCGAGTGTTTGTCACAGCGTCTCGAATGAATGATGATCCTTAAATAAATACACCTTATTCAAAGTATTAGGGATAACTATATCTAGAGCACGCTTCAATGGAATTGTCACATTTCTCATGTAATCAAGAAGGCCAATAAGCGAATGTTTTTCCCTGTTTTGCTTAAGCGCGCAAAGGTCCCGCCCCTTGATATTATCAGTTTCGATCATACTTGCATAAAGCCGGTATTAGTTGCTGCACACTCTTATACCACTATGCATCGCATGCGTGTCTAAGCGACGACTTGGAGCGCATTCAGAAGCGCACGTTCTTAATAATATCTCCCAGCCTTCCATATGCTGACACCTCCCATTGTATATCACGAGTTCTCTTAAGGACAGACTCATTAAACATTGCAACAAACTATTTGAATTAGTTGCATCTGATTCTGTGCATAAGCTGCACCCTCTACTTCCACCAAAGAATGTTACCAGGTATAATCTTAGAAACCAGCGTGAACTTGCTCAACCTAAGATGCGCACCAAGCGTTTTTCCAGGGCCTTTATCCAATGTATGTCTAAGCGGTAGAACTCTTGCACATAGCTTTATTGAAACTTTTTACGGCGGCAATCTGTAATTTTCTAGTGTATGCTGCAAATATTTACATATGAGTTATGAGTTAGTGGTTATTATATTATCATATTTTTAGTTGTAATTTTTATTACTAGTTATTATACTATATAGCTGTAGTAGGGAGGTAGATTTTCTTAAGTTTCTTTGTTACCGTTTTTGTCACCTTAAGAATCAGAGATGGATAAAAAAAGGTACCTTTATTTTCCAAAGATTTCAAAATGTTAGAGGTATAGAAACTGTCGAAACTTTTTTATCGATAGTTCGCCACACCATCGCAATTGTTATCGATGTTTAAACATTATTAACATTATTGACTTGCTATCGGTCCATCGCTATCGCGGTGTTAGTATCGCGATTAATCGATAGCTCGGTGTACTGTTTACAGCCTTTGACGCATCGGGGGTATCTATGTTCGCTTTATGTACCACACCACTCAGAGTATATGAAGAAATTTCTGTAAAAATATAGAACTACACGTAAACGTATCTTTGAAATTGGATGCAATTGCCAAAAAAAGTAGACGTATCAGGACCTACGGTGTATTCTCTGAAGAGTCGCTCGAGCCCCTGTGTTTCAGTACTATGGAGTTGTAAGCGACGACATTTTTGAGCGACGCAAGTTAACCGGAAGGTAACTTTTTATACTCTTCGGCCGCGAGTTTCTACAAATTCTTGGGCAAATGGTCTCTTAAAGAGTAAGGACACTTAGCAATACAAATTTGGTAAGGTCAAGACCAAAGATTATTCCGGATTACTAAAATATTGTTGAAAATGTAATTACGTCGGTAATCATTTCCTAATTGGCTTTCAAATTGTTTTTGTTTTTGGATGAAAACGCTTATATTGTCATTTAAATAAATATATTTTTAACAGATGAATTTTCCAGCTGTTATCATGATATAGCCTTAGCTTAAAAGGGCCGGTATCACAACATTGTTTTTTTTTTTAATTTTTGAAAATTACTCTGGAATTTTGGTACACTAGCGTACGCAAAGAAAGAATGGAAGTTGAATTACACGAGAGAGGCATATATTCCATCTCCTAGGTGTGAACAAATAGGAATCGTAAATAAATGTATAGTTTTGAGCCAATTTTTCACAAATAACAGTCAAACTTGAAGCGATTTGAAGTTAAGCCACTCACGATTTCAAAACGTAACAACATCTATTGTACTTCTAATCCGTAACATTTTGGATCACCTTAATCCGAGAAGGGCAGTTAGGGTAGACGGCATTTCACCACGAATCTTGCGTTTAGGATCCCCAGTTCTTGCCAAAGAGGTGACTAATTTGATCAACATCTGAAAACGGAATCGCTTATTGCCGTCTGAATGGAAGCAAGCACGCCTCAGTCCTGTCTTTCAACGGAGGATTGACGCAGACAAAGCAAACTACCGCCCTGCCTGTCTCAAAGTTAACTTCGCTGTCGAAGGTGTTTGAGAAAGGTTATTTAAGACCAAACTTGGAATGCATTTCATAATGTTTTGTCCTCAAACGTATCTGGATTTATGAAAACCCATTCTTGGTGCACTGCATCGCTAAAAATGACTGAAGACTGGAGGAACAGTATTGATAACAGGGAAGCTGTGGCGGCGGTCCCTGTAGACTTGAGCAAAGCGTTTAAAGCCATAAACCACCGCCTTTTGCAGGCGAAATTGAAGGCCTATGGCTTTTCTCCACATGCGTTGGAACTGACGTGCACTTACCTGCTGGGTCGTCAACAATGTGTCAGATTAGAAGGCGTATGCTCTAACTTCAAAACAGTCAAAACTGGTGTTCCTCAAGGTTCACTATTAGGGGCCGCTTTTGTTCACCATTTTCATTAATGACTTCAATTTCTGTGTACCTAATGTCTTAGATGTATCTCCCACCACCCTATAATTTTTCTTTAACAAAGATCTACAAACTCTTTTATCGTAGTTTGAGTCTAACCATTCAACAGTGAACAGTTAGGTAAGACTCAAGCATTATCTGTCGGATCCTGTGACTATGATTATTCTATAATTCTTAATGATGCTATAATAGAATTTCTCAAATCTATTAAGATTCTTGGAGTTAATCTAGACAAGGACCTATCCTATAAAGAACACATATCAGATCAACTAAAGAAAGCCTACGCGAAGGCCCCCGCGCTGAGAAGAAAAAGGCGTTTCTTCCCTATGATGCAATGATAAAACTGTATATTAAAGCAGTTAATATATTACCTCACCTAGCTAGAATACTACAGTCCTTTATTTGTAGGCACAGGTAAAGGTCAACCCAATCGTCTCGAAGATGGCAACAGTTCTATTTTGAGAACATTAACCGGGCACTACAAGTCATGATCAGTGTCATACGATGACGGAGCTGCTCACTACGGCTAGCAGGAAATCCTTATATTGTAGGCGCTTACATCAGGTGTTAGTACTTCTTTTTAAATGTTTAAGTGGTACATGGGACTTACTTATATCGGAAACCTTTTAAAATATAGGCATACACCGTATGGGCTAAGAGGCGAGGGCTCGAATATGGAACTTAAAAATTTAAAACGAATTCTTTCACTTGTTCATTAACTAAGTTATGAAACAGTTTTCCCTCTCGGGTACGTCTGTCAAGTGTTGAAAATGACTGCAAAAGTAAAATTGCAAGATTTTAGTTTTTTAGAACGTGTCTTATAGTTTTCTTTTTATGTTTTTAGTATATAGTTTTTTAGTGGGTTTTAGTTTTTGATATTTTATGTTTTTATTGCTAAGTCAGTTTAAATATTTGTTGAGTTGTTTTTAAAATAGAATATTGTTTGTTTATTTATTTATAAATTTGCCACATAGAATAAAATAATGTTACAGAAATTCTTACAAAGATTACATATTTACAGGGAAGATAGAGCTTCAATAATAGTTCAACATTAAATGTAAAATTATGAAACTTAACTTTTGTAACAGACAAAGTGGCGAGGAAACCCACAAGTTGAAGTATATAGCTTGTAGAAATAAGGGCTCCTCATATTTAATTCTGATTTAGTGTAAGCTACCATATCATGGTCAGGCGAGTTTAATTTATAGCTCTCTCGACAAGATATTTTATTAAATGGTGTCTTGAATCTAGAGCCGGTCACTTGTCAGCTGCGGAAGATAATGGGGAAGGGAGTTCCATAGTTTAGGTCCCAGGTGAAGGATTGTGAACTGTTTAATGTTGGTTCTACAGAAATATGGTCGGTAGTTATTAGCATTTCGAGCATTATATGTGTGTACTTGGCGATGAGTAACAAAGATGGTGTTAAAAGTTTTACAAAAGAGGTCATTGTGATACGAGTACATAAAACAAGCAACAAAGAACGCGTTGATGTTAAAAATATCAAGGATATTAAGAGTCCGAAATAGAGGTGTAGTATGGGCAAGATACTCTGCTCCACAAATGATTCTGACGATGCGTTTCTGTATATGTAGAGAAGGCTATTTAAATTAGATCGATACGTTCTTGAGCACCATTCAATCTTACAGAAGATAAGAAAAGGGAAAACCAATGTATATTATAAGGATAACAAAGATTTAGAAGAGAGGAAAAAACGAGCCTTACTTATAGTCTGATACTTTTTTAGCAATATGATTTTTATATGATATTTCCAAGAAAGATGCTCATCTAATAAAACACCAAGAAACACCAAGTGTCACTTCAACCGGTTGTACAGCAATATTACCCGGCGTAATTGTATCACTAACAGTAATAGGTTTTTGCCTGGGTCGAAAAAGAATAGGATTTGATTTGGCGACGTTGAGTGATAATTTATTTGCCTTAGGCCAACCAGCCATTTTATATGATAACTGTAAT
>CALNXI010004357.1:0-27877 GCA_942486025.1 Porites evermanni
CTATGTATCTTTTCTAAATCTAAATCTTTTCTACAGCTTTTTAAGTTGTTGAAAAAAACTGAAACTGCTGAGGCGGCAAAGAAATGTACAAAGAAATGTTATTTGGGGTTGAAGCATCATTAATTCTATTTCATTCCTCAAAAACAGAAAGGATACTTTCAAGAGGTTGCCATTGCTTTGTTTTTGTTCAAAACGCCGACTCGCTACAATTTATCACGTACATACGAGCGTTAGCCAATCAAATTGCAGAATTCGTGATACAATGCTAGTTGATTTCTACTAAAAATGAAAAGACAGCGCCAGGAGGCCAAAATAGAATCCAATTGTTTCATACAGTTGACAACCAATAACGGCGCGTGTAGCATTTGGCACTTGTTCTTCCAAGTCACAAAAGTTAACCTTCGGTTCAGCTTTTTTCCTTTTCCTCACTTTAGGTGAATACTCTCTTCTGCACTTTTTTATTTACTTTTTTATTGCGTTCTTTACTTTGTCAACAAGGAATTATGTCACATGCACTTTAACACGCTGCAGAGTATGTTTTAAAGAAAAGCAAATTTTCTGTGACTTCATTCGTGTCTGCACTTACATTAAGTACATTAGGTACGTTGTGTAAAAATATATTTGACAGTTGACATATTTTGTTTAATTTTGTGTATCTCAAAACGGCAACAAGTTAACTTATGAGTAACTGTTGTTCTGTACATACTGATACAAATTAAGAGAAAGCTCTGAATAAATCCAGTTAGTAAAATCCCTCCAACCAGGAACTCTCCATTCATTTTTCAAGGTCTCTTTGATTCTCCTTGCACAGTACTCAGTACTTAATGTTGGATCCAAGTACTCTCCCCCCTCTTTACCGCTCATACAAGTCCGAGTTTCTTCAGGGTTGGATTTGAAAAGAGACATCAAGTCAGGGGGGTCCTCCATGCTCAAGTGGGGATAAAACTGTTTCAACAATTTAAAGTTTGGATGGTTGAACTTGACTGTTGAAGGGCAGATAACAAACAGCTGTTGGAAAAGACATAAAAAGGAAAAGTCAGTCAAAAAAATGCGAGAAAGTATAGGACCTGTTGATAATGGGTAGGGATGCGGTTTGGATGCATCAGATTTACAAAAGAGGTCCCAGTTGCATTTTGGGGAGTGTCTGGCAGTGGGGGGGAGGGGGGGGGGGGCAATTCCTGATCCTGCAATACCACCCCTTTTTCATAACAAATGTCTGTCATCTCTACCCCATTCCATTTTCTTTCCCAATACCGCATCGCATCCCAAGATTTCGCATTGAGAGTGCATTTTGGAGAATCCCACTTGCCGAATACTGGTCAATTCCCACGTCCTGTCAAAACATTTCACACACTGTATTTCAACCAAATCCCAGATCACAAAAATACCCCTCTAGACCCTGTTTGGATAGTTAAACTGCATTGTTAAAGGGCAGATGACACACAGTTGATGGTAAGAAAAGACAAACAAACAAACAAAACAAAGCAGTTAAAGAAGTGCAAGGAATAACTGAATTCTTGTTTGCACGTTGCTGACAACTGTTTGTTGTTCATGTACCTATTGCATTTAGTTATATTAATGATGTGTAGAGACAGGATTTTTATTCCAACCCTGGTCTTCCCCCTCCCATTCCACTCGGATTTTCCATTTTTCCTTCAAATCCTTCTGAATAACCAACAGGGTTCGCAAATATGCCCAGTTTAGCTCTGATTTGACGCCAAACTATTTCAAATGACTCTGCTTCTGTTCACTGGAGCTGATTACAGCGGGAGTCTTTGCAGGTCATTATAACCCCAGAAATTCTGGAATGGAATAATAATAATAATAATAATAATAATAATAATAATAATAATAAAGTTTCTTTGTTAAAGCTGTTCAACAGATACAGTACCCCAAAATGGTACAAAAGATTAAAATGAGAATAGCTTGTGGTGAACGTGTGTACCCTTGGAAGATAGTACGGTCAAGGGCACAATCAAGAGCTTTTTCATTTAGCTATCATGAATTTGAGCCTTCAGGGTCAGCACCCGCTCCCAATCACTCAAACTTCAAAAGTTAAAATGGCATCCTTCAGGTGAAAAGACCATGTTTCACATTGAATACACAAAATAATTTATGAAGCCGCTTTGATGAGAGATAAAGAGACCTTAAGCAACAACTGGAGGTGGCACAGAGGAGGCCAACCAGAAGGAAAATTTCACATCTTTGAGCTAATTAACATATTTGCTTGACGTTCAGCCCGCATCGACCTCAGTTAGCATCGGGCAAAAAAGGATGGTTTGATTGCCTCGACAGATGGCAGCTTATCCTTCAAGTTTTGCTATTTTAAATGCAAAGAATTTTCCTCATTTAGTCTGACAAACAAGTATTTACTAGCCATCGCTCTTGCATTTCAATGGCAAATATTTGACTAATTTTTACTTTACAACTGTAAACAGCTGTATAAATTAACGTGTACATGTAGTGGTAGCTGAAGCGGGAGATTGAGAGACAAGTAAACAAAGTGGGTGAGTTAAATTTTACGTTTTCCCTGAATCGAAACCGACTTACAGTAAATGACTCTTGTGTGTAGAAATATATTGTGAAAATGCTATTTGTAAGTCTTTGTAGCATCCATCTCGTTAAGGTTGACTCAGACATAATCATCGTAAGGAAAATCATTGATCAAGATTTTTAGAGGTGTTCAAATCATAGAGTAAAAGAAATTCATGCTCAACCTCATCTGTGATATCTTTGAAGCTGCCACAGCTAAGAGGTCTGTGATTTCTCGAAAGGTTGCCATTAAGTTTTGTTAAAACTGAGACAAACGTCTATAAAGTCAAACTGAGCTTTGAAAACAAAAACAAACCAAAACAATTTGGCACCTGAGTCTGCTACGCAGCTTAACTTTCTAAATTTGTGACAAATGGTGGCGGACCCACTCCTTTGTGGCCACTTAAAGTCCCTAAAATGATGTTGTGTGGCATTAACCCTTTAAGTCCCAATAGTGTTCAAAATCAATTTTCTCCTAACGATATCCATAGACTATCATGAGCAAAGTCTATGAGAATTAACAAAATGATCACGAAGAGAAAAATATTTGATCTTTTACCAAATTCTCTCAACTAATTCTTCAAGGAAATGTATGGAGATCAGTTTGGAGAATTTGTATGTGGATATTGGGACTTAAAAAGTTAAGGCCTCTGGAGCATGACGTTCAACCCACATTTTGTCAGTTTTCTCCGATTTCTTCAACAAATAAACATGAATTCAAAACATGCCTGATTGACGGATGTTTGCCAATGTATCTTGTGTTGTCAGTTCATGCTTTTTTGTGAACTGATTAAGTCAATAACAAATTAAGCATATTTCAAGGAATACGCTCTTGTCTTTCTCCTGTGGAAATTCCAGACCTAAACCCCCCATGACTTTGGAATTCCAATCATAAGGTACAATGTATCCCCCATGCCTTTGGATTTCCAGTTCAAAGAACCCCCCTTGCCCTTGGAATTTGAAAAGCTGTGCGTGGTATANTCTATGAGAATTAACAAAATGATCACGAAGAGAAAAATATTTGATCTTTTACCAAATTCTCTCAACTAATTCTTCAAGGAAATGTATGGAGATCAGTTTGGAGAATTTGTATGTGGATATTGGGACTTAAAAAGTTAAGGCCTCTGGAGCATGACGTTCAACCCACATTTTGTCAGTTTTCTCCGATTTCTTCAACAAATAAACATGAATTCAAAACATGCCTGATTGACGGATGTTTGCCAATGTATCTTGTGTTGTCAGTTCATGCTTTTTTGTGAACTGATTAAGTCAATAACAAATTAAGCATATTTCAAGGAATACGCTCTTGTCTTTCTCCTGTGGAAATTCCAGACCTAAACCCCCCATGACTTTGGAATTCCAATCATAAGGTACAATGTATCCCCCATGCCTTTGGATTTCCAGTTCAAAGAACCCCCCTTGCCCTTGGAATTTGAAAAGCTGTGCGTGGTATAGATAATAGTATGGATATTTTCTGGAATTGCCCAATGATGTGGGGGATGTAGCAGGGATGACTGTTATGGTCAGCACACACTGGGTGACACGTCGCACTAATGCGTCATAATGGTAACATGTTGCAACAAGCTACACAAATTGAAAATGATTTGATTTTATGCAACTTATCAGGGCTACAAAATTCTTGCAAAAATTCTCCAGCACAAAAAGTGATTTGTCGCTGGGATGTGTTTATAATGCAACTTGTTACATAATATGTGCCAACCTTTGAGTGCAACAGATCCACAATGGTGATACTCAGCTTTAAGTCCCTCTCTAAACTGAAACCAATACATAAAAAAAAAACATTTGATTGTAAAATCACAGTCACAATCACTTCTGTATTCACCCCCAATCATTACTTTTAGTCTCCTATGAGAAACTATCTTACCTCAAATTTTTTTCCATGCATTTTAGCCTCCTCATGGATAAGCTTTTCCAAATGTTTCACCAGAGTATCCTTTGAGCTTCCTTTTAAATCAAGAACCGCTAGGCTGTGAAGTGAGTCCCCTTCATGTTCACGAGACATTGGCCAAGCCAAAAGATGCTGAGGAGGCATGTAAGTGTGATAAAAAGTTACATGATATGTTACGGCAGAGTTTTGCTGACTCCTTGCATTATGAAGATACTGTTGAAGATGTGCCATGCATGGATAAACTCCCCCCTGATGCAGTATTCCAAACATAATACAACCAATTATATTCCAGATAATCCAAGAAAGCATTATCAGGGGTGCAAAGGAAGATGCCGTCAAACACCATGAAAAGAGTATGACCAATGGAAGGAGAACTGGAGTGATAAACCGTGGTTCTTGGTGAGGTATCCATGACAACAATGCTATAGAAACGACAATACTGCACAGCAGCAAGCTCCAGATAAAAAGTGTTTTATAGTCATCAAGTACGCCGTTACTCTTGCTAGGGTTTCTTCTGCTTAATAAAACTTTAAGGTAGTCTGCAAACTTCCTTTTAAGCACAGTATGGGCAATCATCATGTAGAAAGCAAATGCCATAGGTCCAAACAACAATGGCAGGTTTACAGCAAAGTGCGTTATCCTTGGATGAAGACCATGATCTTTTACCCTACCTGTGTCTAGGTTGTATAAGATAAAGTTGAGTGCAGTAAGAACAATTTCTTTTTTCTGTAAGTACCCAAAGTAGAAAGAATCAACTAAGGTCAATATAGTAAGCATCAGAAAACTACCAAGACCAACTAAAGTGCACTGTTTTAAAACC
The DNA here is from genome assembly GCA_942486025.1 of Porites evermanni. Taxonomy (NCBI): domain Eukaryota; kingdom Metazoa; phylum Cnidaria; class Anthozoa; order Scleractinia; family Poritidae; genus Porites; species Porites evermanni. The sequence continues at coordinate 5,262 of CALNXI010004357.1, forward strand.
TCTTTTACCGCAGTAAAGGTCTTTGCTTCAATTGACCAGTTAAAGGTGAAAATATCAATGACCCACCAAAGTAAGGGTGTAAAAGCAAAGGCCAAAAATGTTGGACGGATCCAAAATCCTACAGTCAGAAGCAACCCCATCAACAAGGTCCGCACGCGGTCCCTTCCTGATCGGAAAATGTTCCTGTTTGAAACGGAAGAAATAACCAGCAGCAGCAAGGCTGCAAATACGACAGCTTCCGCGCTGTTAGAAAATGTCCGCGTATAGAATACCAGCGTCACGAAAGACGTGCTAAACAGGCAAAGTGAAGGAGTTGGGTCCGTACTGAGATGTTGACAAATTTTATAAACTGTGTAATCGATGAAAAGAGATGCGACCGTCATAAAAAGTCTTGGAGCTACAATAAGAGTTCTTGAGGTGATATTTCCGGCAGCTACAACCATCTTTACGATGTAAAAGGGAATGCTCGTGAAGATATAGGGAAAGACTGGAGAACGCACGGGAAAATTTTCGAGCCACTCCCANCAAGTACGCCGTTACTCTTGCTAGGGTTTCTTCTGCTTAATAAAACTTTAAGGTAGTCTGCAAACTTCCTTTTAAGCACAGTATGGGCAATCATCATGTAGAAAGCAAATGCCATAGGTCCAAACAACAATGGCAGGTTTACAGCAAAGTGCGTTATCCTTGGATGAAGACCATGATCTTTTACCCTACCTGTGTCTAGGTTGTATAAGATAAAGTTGAGTGCAGTAAGAACAATTTCTTTTTTCTGTAAGTACCCAAAGTAGAAAGAATCAACTAAGGTCAATATAGTAAGCATCAGAAAACTACCAAGACCAACTAAAGTGCACTGTTTTAAAACCTCTTTTACCGCAGTAAAGGTCTTTGCTTCAATTGACCAGTTAAAGGTGAAAATATCAATGACCCACCAAAGTAAGGGTGTAAAAGCAAAGGCCAAAAATGTTGGACGGATCCAAAATCCTACAGTCAGAAGCAACCCCATCAACAAGGTCCGCACGCGGTCCCTTCCTGATCGGAAAATGTTCCTGTTTGAAACGGAAGAAATAACCAGCAGCAGCAAGGCTGCAAATACGACAGCTTCCGCGCTGTTAGAAAATGTCCGCGTATAGAATACCAGCGTCACGAAAGACGTGCTAAACAGGCAAAGTGAAGGAGTTGGGTCCGTACTGAGATGTTGACAAATTTTATAAACTGTGTAATCGATGAAAAGAGATGCGACCGTCATAAAAAGTCTTGGAGCTACAATAAGAGTTCTTGAGGTGATATTTCCGGCAGCTACAACCATCTTTACGATGTAAAAGGGAATGCTCGTGAAGATATAGGGAAAGACTGGAGAACGCACGGGAAAATTTTCGAGCCACTCCCACGTTCTCGTGTGTTTAAATCCCATAACATCTCCAGCAGTGATTTCTGTAGCTTGAAAGAACTCATCAGGGTAAATATAGCCCCTTTGTGGGATGCAAACCCAACAGAAACGGATAAAAACAGCAACAAACCATAACCATCTTCCATCCGCCATATTGTTTTTGTTTGAGCCTATAAACAAATGTAGCATTGATCAGCGGTTTAGGAATTGGATAACACGTCATGAAATCTATACCAAAGAGTCCATTTGTCAGAAAATTGAGCACCCACTTAGACCACTTAGATACGCTATCAACAGGATAATCCCTTTATTATTGCATTTGTGAAAACACAATTGGTTTCCTCAGTACTTATCCTCTGGATGGTGATTTACCAGTGCCGTCGCGCTATTCAACTGTTGAGCCAGGTCAGGCCAGGAGCCCTGCTAATTTCTTACTCTCTCAATCCTTTTCCGATACATTTTCAATAAGCTGAGAGAATTTGATAAAAAAATCAAAGCTATTTCTCTTTGGGTGATCATTTTCATAATTCCCATAACCATGTAGCTTTTCCCTTAGTGACATACGGATATTGCTTAGAGAAATTAAAACTCATGCTAGGAAAAATCTAGCTGAACTTTGCAGCAAAACCTTCAGGAGCAGTTGCCGAGGCCGGAACCATAACCCGTTTCTTCAAGTAAAGATGGTTAATGAATTAGGTCAAACACTGATAACAGCTTATTTTTTTTCCCGATCCCCCCCCCCCCGGGGGTGGGTGGGGCAAGGGTAGTTTGGGAAGAGAAGCGCAGCCGAGGCCTTCAAGATCCTGTTTGAGACAACAATCGTCCAATTCGCTACCCTGTTCAAGACAAGAGACAATTCAATTCAATTCAATTATTTATTTACACTATATAAGATATTTACATAAGTGTACATTAAGTAGGAAAATAAAGTAGCTACAAATAATAATTAACTAAAAGACCCAGTTTCATAATCCTTATTCGTTTCGTTTCGGGCGCATACCAAATTAAGTTATTAATTTTAGGAAACTAACTTAACAGAATTAGATTTTTGTCGATTGAAAAAGGTTATTACCACACACATTTAGACCAGTCATCAACAACCTTCACACCCTTTAAAAGGTTTCTGGTCCAAAAAGCATCCTATTTAAGACGCTACTTAGTGAAATTGTATACCCCATTCAAATCTAAGACCCTGAAAACAATATCATGTTCAGCGGCACATACCCGTTTAACCGTGACAAATCTTTATTCAACTACTTTTAGTAAATGGTGCCCCGGGATGGTGCCAAGAAATAAGAAAACGTCAAATCGTACAATTATCTCACACTAATACCGAACCCGTTTGGAAACTTTAATCTCGCTAAGCAGGAGCTAAAACAAGTTGCACTCCAGGCCCTCTATCAGTGAAGAAAAGACTGATTTGAAGCCAGTTTAGGGAAAATATCAAATTATTAAACGATAAAGCTATTTGGCACACTTACATTCTTCATGGCGGTGAAATATGAGGCACTGACTGCAACGGACAGATAGAGGTAGTGAACTTGGGAGGAAGTAAGATCTTGAAGTCNTTTAGGGAAAATATCAAATTATTAAACGATAAAGCTATTTGGCACACTTACATTCTTCATGGCGGTGAAATATGAGGCACTGACTGCAACGGACAGATAGAGGTAGTGAACTTGGGAGGAAGTAAGATCTTGAAGTCGCATCATCCTACTATTTTGGCGACACTATTTCTTTGTGGTCTGATTTTGTTTATATTCGTTAATAGTAAAACGTGAGGACGGTTCCTAATCGGTTGCCATCTCGACAGTCTTAAAAGGTTTTTAAGGAGGTAACGACGAACAACTCTTATCCAAAGTACTTAAAACGGAATTCACCAGGAAACTGAGTAATTTTAATTTTGACTGGACAAAAACCTTGTACCAGAATAATTAAAAGCATATTGCATTATTTTTTTACATTTTTCAAGGGCTAAAGATGTAATTAGTCTTCTGTAGTAACACCAAAGAAAATTTCTTACGGAAGTCTGAGAAAATTAATGTCGAATTTCATAAGAATTGTGAAAACAAGGGAAAATGATGTAATTTTGTGAAATTTGACATTCGTTTTCTCGGGCACTCAAAGAAATTTGCTTTAGTTTTATTACAGATGACTAATTACATCTTTAGCCCTTGAAAATGCAAATAAGAATGCAATATTCTTTAAATTATTCTGGTACAAGGTTTCTGAAAATTAAAATTAATCAATTTCCTGGTGGATTCCGTCTTTAAAAGTTGTTGCAGTTACCAGGTAGGATGGTCTTAAGGGGCGGGGAAAAATCCAACAAACGAACAGACAACAACAAACAACAAAAAGCATCAACAAGAGGCAACCACCTCTTTGCCTTATAAAGTACCCACAGCGTTTTTTAAAACTACACATTGCAGTACGGTGGAAAAACGTTAATACGGTCACCAATGGGCCAAAAGAACTTAGCCGTATTAACGGGCGACCGTATTAACGAGGAGTTTTTTGACAAGAAAATGTATGGCCGTTCTACCGGGCGGTCAAAAATAGTGGCTGTAATAACGAGGTGACCGAATTACCAAGGTGGCCGTAAGGCGGGGTTCCGTTGTTCTAAATCTTCTTTGTTTTCAACCCCTCAAGCACCAACAAAGATAAGAGAAGACAACTTCAATTTGAAAAAACTGCATTTATTAAAAAAAATTATCATTACTAGAAAAGTGTTGTATTAGAATAACTAGCTAGATTTTATCTAGAGCATAAAAAAAAGTATCAAATGAATACTAAGTCAATTTCAACAGACCCTTAACAATCGAAAAACGTTCGTTAGAACATAGCCACCATTCCAGAACAGGCGAAAAGAAAAAAAACAATAGAAATAGGCTTCAGCCTCTGGATTTCCTGAAGAGCATCTTCTACTATAGTTGCGCATGAACCGGCCACTCAAACCCCATTTACACGCGCTAAAAAAATCGGCACGGTACGCCAAATTTTTGGCACCGTGCTGACGATTTTAGGGCACGGCACTCCTAATTTTCGACGTGTAAACGTATCGGTCCCAAATGTAATGTGGCACTAGTGCTCACAATTTTAGGGGTGCCGAGACTACCTCCAAGAGGTAGTTTCGGCACGCGTAAACGAAGCACGGTGCTAAAAATTTGGAGTGCCGTGCTGATTTTTTAGCGCGTGTAAATGGGGTTTCAAATGTGCCAAGATTTTGAATTGTTTTTAACGGTCAGGGCACTTGCTACGTTTGGTGGTGGTTTGAAAGATTGTAACGAAGCAAATAAACTAGAGGCGTAGAAAAGAGGTATAAAAGAGATCTAGAAAACGAACAAAAAAAAATTAACAATAATGGTATTACTAACGAAAATAACAGAAAACTAAATAAAACGTGAAATTGCCTATTGAAACTTGGTTGATGACACTGAAAAGAGACCCTTGCTACAACAAAATACATGTTAATGCTACGCAAGTCACAGAATGGAAATCCTCGCCGAGCGAACTCACTTTCATTTCAAAAAGTTTTATAACCAAAATATATATTTCAAGAAGTCATTAAGCTATGATATATACTAAAAGGTAATGATAATAACGCTCCATTAACACTAAAGCCTAAACATGCTGAAAAGTTGTTTACTTAACAACGGTTTAAATTTGTTTCCTTCAAAAAGCTTCTTTATGATTTTTGTCAACTACAAACTTGGCACAAATGAAAGCAAAGGTGAAATTTCTTTGAACTATGAGTAAAAGCCACTCCTTTAGTTTAGACTCTTTCATTGATTTTCACTTTCTTTAACCTCGTGTGACTAAACACGTTTTCTTCGCATGAATGGTCGTTTCTCACATTAGAGCCGGATTATCCGTTGGATAATTCGTGTCATATACACAATACGTCTTAATTTGAAAATGAAACGGACTTAATTTTGGATGGACAATCCGCCTGGCTTTATCCATCTGTTTTCCGTCAATTTTGACGGATTTTGACGATGGATTATCCGTCTCAGAAGGATAATGCATCTCTAGTGTGAAAACAGCCAGTATAGCTTAAAGCACACTAAGAAATGTATTTTCTCCAAAAGCGGGCTCTAAACATACTGGATTTTTTAGCTGGGTAGAATGATACTGCAGCTTTTAGATTTCACATCATTCACAGCCTCTGAAATGGCTTAAAATAACTTTCACAGAGATAAGAAATGAAGAGGTATCACAGAACGGTTTAAGATAAACGAAAGCGCTTAAACAGGTAGCGAAAACACGGTGTGTAAGCCGGCAAAGTTCTATTAAAGTCCTGACAAGGTTATGGTGAGATCATCTATCATGCTAACTTTTGAAACTGAAGACGAAATCCTATAGTGTTACCATTCAAAAGAAATCCCTTGGACAGTCCTTTTTCGTAACACTATTAATTTAGCGGGCTTCTGCAGAACTAAAACGGAGTTTTCGGTGAATTTTTTTGGCTACTGTTAGAAGCTTGAAAGAGTTAGGTTAATGAACGCGTTAACTTCCCAATAAGAACGCTATTTATTCGTTAAGTCGACTTTTAAGAGACTTTGCGATAGTCATTTAAGGAGCTTACGTATAAACAAAGCCATGAACGGAAAACTTTGTAAATGGAGAACAATTCGCTAGAATTATTGGCGCGGTGTGTCCTAACGAAGTCTAAATCTGAATTCTCTAACCCACAGGTTGAAAAAGCACAAGAGTAGCAGAAGAGTAGTCCAGTTCCGTTTGTCTCATCAACAATAGTCCGTCCATCTGAGGATCTTTAAGGATTTCCTCGAACAGGGGGTCCGGGGATAAAGCGAATCTTCTCGTCCAAGTTGTTCAGCTTTTGGGTATTTTGATGCCGGCGAGCTGCGGTTGTCTTTATCAGCATCGGAATGCGAACATCTCCAGCTACGCAAGTTTCCGAGCTTAAGTCACATCTGCATTAAAAAGTCAGCAGTTACAAAGAGCCCGTTCATTACTGCTACAACTACGTATACTGCTACTACTGTACAATAGGAGGCAGTGTGGCCGAGTGGTCAACGCGTCGGACTCGCAATCATGCGGTCCTGGGTTCGAGTCCCCCTCTGGCCACTTGCCTGATTTGTTCTCGGTCGTCCCAACTTCATATCCTCGGCCGCGCTCGTAAAAAGCCGAATGGGTTTCCGCCAGCCAGCTGGGGTTTTTATTTCTATCGGTATGTTCTATGCGTATTATTAGCGTCCAGTTTGAATGGGGTGCCTGTAAACTAGCAGGATAAGCTAAGTGAATTTGCCACTAGAAACAAATCTTTATTAATTAACCTTTTTTTTCTACTTCTGCTGCTTCTGTTAGGTGAGAGCTAACTACAAAGCAGCTCAGTTCAAAAAATATCAAAAACTTCATTGTTTTAGCCGCTCTGCCGTCTTAGAAAAAAGAGAGATTAAGACAGTAAAGACGTTTTTGGGCGACGCACTTCAGCCTGAAATGAGGCCTGTTCCATTTTAATATGCCTTAGTGCTACCAAATAGGTATTAAAGGGGCTGTGTCACGACAGTCCAGTTCATTTTGTTTAATTTTGCCAATTGCTCGCCCTCAATTTCTAAGGAACTTAAAGCAAGCAAAGAAATTACATGTAAATGACAAAATCAGAGATCCTAGACAAACAAATATGTCTCCTGAGCCTTATTTTTAAAGTTGCAAGCAGCAGGGATCAACTTTGAAAAACTGTTAGGCTGAACAATTTTCAAAAATCCTACTTCAATCCGTTTTAGTCTTCTTCCGTTTTGCCCATCCGTGGCATCTGTTGTTTCTGTTATGTTAATTTAACCTTCCTTTAAAGTTTTAAGCGGTTATTTTTGCGTTTCTCTTAATTTAACGAGGCATTTTGTAATTTCATAATTTGGCTGAATTTCGTGACACAGCTCCTTTAATTAGAAACTTTACTTTTATACGGCGTATTTGACCAAACATGTGGGCAAAACCACTGGCTGATAATTCAAAATGTCCACTTCCGGTTGACTTTAGTCGCTCTCTCGTCTTTGCTTATGCTAGTGCACTCCGAAAGCGATCCAAGAATCCATTCCGCTTCTCTAATATATAGATTTAGCCAGGGCTAAGAGCAAAGCTCTCGCAAAGCTCTCGTTAATACTTATAGTTTACTCAAACAAAAATATAAAATCGTGTAATGTAAAGCGGCGACGGCAACGAAAACGGTTAAAATATCGATAGGTGCATGTAATTAGCAAAAAATAACTTTGCCCTTGCAGCACACTTTTTTGTATATTTCTTTGCCTTTGTTTTGCACGACTACATCATGAAACTTCCAGAAACTTCCTCGTTACACGTTTTATGGAGGAGATATCGCATGTGTTCCTGTTCGCTTTTCTTTTTTTTTTGTCACTGCCGCTCACTTTCACCTTGGTGGCCGCTAGCATTTCTCGTTTTCTCACCACCGCTATAAAATTTACAAGTTTTTTTCTCCAACGAAATTGGTCGCCTTCGTTCTTTATCTCTCGCTTTATCTTTCTCTGTTGTCCACGTCAATGTAGACGCTATAATTTAGTCGAAAGAGAAGCGCAGCTTTGATGTTGTTGTAGTTTTTGTCTCTCAAAGTCCGGGTGGCTTCGCGATTTACCGCCGAAACGCGCGGGTACTTGAAATGCGAAATTTCATCCCCGCCTTACATGAATGGGTGGACGTACGTACGTACGCACGATTTTCTCAGAGCCAAAATTTCTTGGATGCATAGATGGCCAAATTTTTTTACCCCTTGGTGCTCCGCTGCGCGTGCTTCGCTATCACGACAAAAATATACAGTTCTTTGAATCAAAGCAACAAATGCGTTACCCGTGAGTCATCAAAATTACCAATGATAGAGCAGCAAATTGAACACGGGACGTGGCGTTCCGCATTAATTTCCGCGCGCTTTCGCGATCTCATTTCACATTGCGTTGTCTTCGATAAATTGCCCACTTGTGCAAAAAGCCACCTCTCATACTCTCCCTTGAAAGTGTAGGGGCCAAGGTAAAATAAATTAACATTCAATAGTATGATCACCTGTATCCTTCAGGGCAGCAATGTTCCTCGTCACTACAGCAAACAGCTTTTGGAAGCGGACAGCAGCCATAGTGGCCTGTGTCCATCATACAACAAGTCTCATAATCCAGACATTGTGAGCCATCCGGACAGTCCACGTAAGTTTCTGTTAGGACAGAAAAATAACAAACAAACAAAAATGATAAATAGACATTGGTTAACAAGGCAAAAACTTGAGGGTTGGCGCAAATGATTCCCACGTAAACCACAAGTGTGCGGAACGATCATGACCGAAAAATTGCTCAAGAAGAAAAAAAAACTGCTGTGACTGAAGCCTTCAGAACATGACCAATGTGACTGGTAATCGATCAAATGCGCAAAGCCGAAACATAACTGCTCAATAAATATTTCGTGTTTATCCTGTACCCTAATCGGCAATATATTCTTAAAGACATCCCCCAAACCGTCCCCTGCTATTGTAACTCTAATTGGGAAGGGAGAATAGGGTTGAGGCGATCGTGTGAAAATCAGCCTTGACATGAAGTTACCTGTGCTGGCTCTGGTAAATGGAATAATTTCTGACAAGCTGACTTGGTCACCATATCTGTCGCACGTACCTTCAACACAAGAAACAAAACATGCATAAAGATTTAGGCATTTCTGAATGTAGCACGAGATTTGCAACTGTGAAGTATGACCAACTGAACGCATCTAGTTTTTTTGCATGTGGGCATCAATTGTAGGAAGCGATAGAAACCTTTAAATGCAGTCTAAACAACATTCGTAAGAGACGTCATTGAAACAAAATGCAAGTTTTTTTTATGTCACCTTTGCGCAACCGATTGGAACGAATGAAGCGACGATCAGTGTTTTGACCATCTCCACTCTGAGTGAGTTTTGCTTGGAGGAAAATATAATCCTCCTTCCCCTGAGGAATATTGCTTATTACTTCAAAATCACTTAAGTTTAAAATTTGCCACCTCAGTGATCATCGGAATTTTGCATGTGTGAAGACGCACATGTAGTCATTGTAGTCATTTTGAAATTGACAAAATATGGCCATTTCAACTCCAGAAAACAAAACCTACTGTTTTCGAATTTGATTCCTTTTTCTTGATACGAGAAACGTTTTGCCGAGGTAATCTATACACACTGCGTTTCGTTAGCAAATGAATTTACTCAGAATACATTCAAATCCACAAGGCCCTTTTCAACGTTTAAATATAAGGTCAGATACGAAAAGAAAACTGATCTACTGATCTATCTAAACGTAATCCATATCGTTCTATCAACCCGTGATTTGAGAAAGACGAAAACGAACAACAAACACAACCTAAATATGGCCTCGTCACTGGGATCAGAACAGGAAAGAAATTCACCGCAAGAGAGCTTTTTTCAGAACTGTAGCACTCATGCGCTACAAACAGCTATTTTTGGATCACCGCAAAAAACGCGACACGCCAGTCGAAGTGGTTGGACTGTAATGAAAACGTGGTCATGTTGACATGTCAATCACAGAACTTCCTCACTCCTAGATCAAGTTATGGCGTGAGGATCTCTCGGTATACCTATAAGATCTGTGGATGAAATCTTATTCCGTTACCAATCAAATGAAACCACCTCAGCAGTACATTCACATAGTACTCAGGGCTGTCCATAAGGGCCGGTAGCCGGCCAAAACCGCCTGCTAGTTAGCCATCCTTAGCCGGCTACTTTCAACTCCTTCTCCAATAATTGCTAACAAAAAAAAAACAACCATCGAATAATATTGTAAAGCATCCGCGTTCCAGTTTTGAATGACACTGAACGTCCATTTAAACAGGTTTAGATCTGTGAAGCGTTCAAACCGTGCGATGCAGTGTAATGCCTGCGACATTTCAATGGCATTGTTCCCAGTCTTGCGTGTATTCTGACGAAAGAGCATAGCATCCGCGGTGAAAAATACCTCTTGAAAACCCCTGGAAATGCCATTTCTGAGACTCTAAATTTCAAAATGTCCCTAGATGCCGCCCCCAAAGAACTTGTGCCTTTGGTGCGAGTCCCAAAGCCGCCTACTATTCATTATCAACCTGCTACTTGTTTTGACAACCCTGAGTACTGTATATTTAGTATCTAATTACCAACGTGCGAGTCTGTGCATGAAATCTAATGGTGTGATCATTTACACAGGAAAAATAAGAGAATTCCCAATATCTTGAAATTGGGGTTATTTTGGTTCTAACTTGGGCCTAACTTGGGTCTAGTATGGAATTAAACTTGGGAACTGTTTATTTCCCAAAGTAATACCTCAAGTTGGGAAATGGGAACAACTCCCAAGTTATTCCCAACCTGTGCTGAAATAGGGAATTGTTAAATCAACAATATAGACCCATATTTGACCCAAATATAGGGTCTAATTTGGGATATATTTACCCCAAGTTAAACCACATTTAGTCCCATAGTAGAGTTTATTTGAACCCAGGTTTGTCCCAAAGTCATATCCAAGTGGTCCCAAATAGGGTCAGAATTGGGAAAAATAACAAGGACCTTTTAGCCTCATATGGTCCCACAATTGGGTCAAACTGATCCCATCTTTTATTCCTTGTTCCAAGCGCTGTTCAAGTTCTTCCTAAAGGACAGGGTTAAACAGCAATAATTTATTTAGTTGTCACATCTAACTAAATCACCAAACTGATTTTGATATGAAAATGTCATTCTTTTATTTACATAAACTGGAAACACTTACAATGCGTAATGTGGTATTTTTAACAGTGTAAATTTACATACAATTCCATTTTCGTTACATCAATCATTCACAAAAACTGTACAATGTTCCTGAATTACTTGCCAATAAAATCCACTTGCAAAGTCCTTGATCCCCGAAAACAAATTCCTCACAAGAAGCCTTAAGGTGTTCACACAAAGTTCCCACGCACAGTCCTGCGTTGTTCCTTAAATAGATTCCATCCAGCGGGCCTTTGATGACAAAACTTGAAACAAAATCCGCAATAAAAGTTCCTGATTCGTACTTAACAGAATCCAGTAATCTTGTGTAAGTCAAATCCAAAAGTCAAATCCCGTGAATAAAGGCAATCCGTAAAAAATCCATTCCGTGACAATCGCCGTAATGGAATTAGTAGTCCGCACGTAAACATGTTTTTCAAAATCCAAAATCCAAAAGTTTCCAGAAAATCGCTTCAAAAATGTTCACAATTCATTGCTTCAAGTTCTCAAAACTCTCAAAAGGCAAGGGGAAAAATAGCAAGTACATCTGCTGTAAAAAAAACCCTCAAGACAAAAATTCAAAATGGCAAAAACGTTTTGGCTGAACACTGCGTACTATGAAAAAATTCAAAGGTGTTCGATTGCAGAGGATCGAAATACACCAATCAGAGAAAGGCATTTTAATTGCCTGTTTCCCGAGAGGTCAGCTTATGCTGAATTACTGCTTTGTGATTGGCCCATTAATTTTATTATTCTTAGATATACTTTTAACTGAACCTTTTTCAAAATTTGTTGATAATTTTACAACCTCTGTGTTTCAAATGCCTAAAAGTATAAAATCGTTGCCCAGTTGTTATTTTAAAATCAAATTTCATTTTTCAACGGGTTCTCCCCAGGACTTTTTCAGTAAGAAGTAGCTTTGAACATAGCTGTGTTCAAGCTTAGGTTTGCAAAATTTTTAGGTACAAATTTTTCTGTTGCAAGACTAGAGAAGAAAATTAAGCGACTTATTTACAGTGTAAGACAAAAAATGTTTTTGATATAAGAAGATTACAAAACTCCAGCCCTTGTAACAAAAATAAAAAGAAGAAATGCTGTCTTAAAACAAGATCCTTTTACTTAATTCAAGCTTTGTCTTAAAACCATTTTCGGCCTCTTAAAAACGTTTGTAAATCAATATTTTTCCTTCTTAAAACAAGGATGTTGTTCTTTGATTGAAGTGACTAGTTCTTAATTTAAACGGACCTACTTTTAGAGTAAGTAAGAAGAGTTTATCCCACTCAACATGAATTTTTGTTATTTTTGTGCATCTTCTTTTTCTGTCTTCCTTTTCTTTAACACAAATTACAAAAATTACCGCACACCACAAAACAGTTAATGCTGAGGTGAGCATGTCCCAATTTCACCCACAAAAAATGTGTTTGCATGAAATAGTCCCAAAGTAGGTGTGACTTAATTTTTATGAACCCAAGTTATCCCCACTGCTATCAGCTGAAGTAGCAAATTTTGGGACTACTTTGGGAAACATACATTGGTAATTACAAGAAATGAAATTTACTCTCAAAATATACCCAACTTTGGCCCAAGAATAACCGATTACACCCCAAAACAGTTAATGTTGGGGTGAGCATGTCCCAATTTTGACCCATAAAAAATGTGTTTGCTTGAAATAGCCCCAAAGAAGGTGCAAATTAATTTATGTAAACCCAAGTTATCCCCAATGTAATAAGCTGAAGAAGCTAATTTTGGGTCTTATTTGGGAAACATATATTGGGAATTACAAGTGGAGCATTTAACTCTTAAAGTAAAACCCAACTTTGCCCCAAGAATAACCCAACTTTAAAAGTTGGGAATTATTATTTCCCAAGTTAGAACCAAGTTTGACCCAAGTTGGGATTTGTCCAATGTTTCCTGTGTTAAGTGAAATCTCTTAAACAGTACTTTCATATGGTTATACAGTCTACTCTCTCATAGTGAACACTTCTCGAAAGCGCTCACCTCCCGCAAGTTTCAAGGTGTCAAGCGCTATTCGATGTATAAGATTACTGCCAGTTGGCTAAATTTTAGCTTTTTAAGTAACAACTTATGTTTATCGGGTCAGTTTGAGCTTGTTATGTTGATTTTTCCCGTCGAAAACCACCTCCCGTGAGCGACCACTTTGTCCTGCTCCCAGGGTGGTCTCTAACGAGAGAGTTCAGTGACTGTATTTATTTAGTATGTAGTTCTAACTTTTGTGTATGTGGATGAAATTCTGTAGTGTGACCACCTCACCACCTCGACTGACTTCTCTTCGCCGCTTCGAAGACCGTCGCATTGAAACCAATAATGAACTCATAACTTATTACCCTGGGTGCCAGAGACTTTTCACGCGCGGCTTCTGTTTCTCGCGGCTTCGAGCCGCGAAGGCCGACCCTGAGAGAACTCCGCCGCACTCGATCGCCGTACACGTGTAAAACTTGCTGGTACCCAAGGTTATCATTCACAAAAACAAATTAACATTTTATTATTCCTAGGAACGCTTAATTCACCTTTCTCCACATCACACGTGTATCCTCCAGGACAGCAATGTTTATCGTCACTACAGCAAACGGCGTGCGAAACTGGACAACAGCCATACAATCCAGAATGCAGCTTGCAACATGTGCTTCCATTGGCACATTCGTGCTTTTTGTCGGGACAAAGTACGGAGCCTGAAGACTCGGAAACTGGTCGAGCTGGTGATTTCACCAAGGTAATCATTTTTTGCACAAGCCCACTGCTACTCTCCTGACACGTACCATTAGAGGTACATGTAGATCCCATAGGGCAGCAGTGCACCTTGTCGCTACAACATACGGCTTGGTCTAAATGACAACAGGAATAGCCCCCAGAAATATCCCTACAGCAAGTGTAGCCGTTAGGACACTCAGTCTCACCATCATTACAAAACACAGTTTTCACGTCATAACTGACTCTCTTTGAAGGTTGAACTACTAGGTGGCCAGTGACATCTTTGTCTCCTTTGGTGCAAGTTCCTAATGCAACATCACAGGTGTACCCGTTTGGACAGCAATGCTCACCATCGCTACAGCATACAGCTTTTGGTAAAGGACAACAACCCCACTGGCCTGAAGATAGTTTACAACATGTGTTGTCATCTGGGCACTGTGATTCACCATCAGGGCACATAACAGTATCCACTACTGTTATTTTCTTAATTGCTGGAATCTTCGTTAACATTCCTATTCTCGTCTTGCTTCCTTTATTACAAGTTCCAGCTTCAACATCACAGGTATATCCGTTTGGGCAGCAATGCTCTCCATCACTACAGCAAACAGCTTTTGGTAGAGGACAACAACCCCACTGGCCCGAGAATAGTTTGCAACATGTGTTGCCATTTGGACACTCTGATTGACCATCAGGACAAACGACACTTTTTGCTTTAACTATTTTCTTTAAAGCTTGGATATTCTTTGACACTGGTATTGTAGTCTTGTCTCCCTTGGTACAACTCCCAGCTTCAACATCACAGGTATATCCGTTTGGGCAGCAATGCACTCCATCACTACAGCATACAGCTTTTGGAAGAGGACAACAACCCCACTGGCCTGAAGACAATTTGCAACAGGTCATGCCATCTGGGCATTGTGATTGACCATCAGGACAAACAGTATTTACTTTGATTATTCTCTTAAATGCTGGGATCTTTTTTGACATTTGTATTACAGTCTTGTCTCCTTTGGAACACGTTCCTTCTGCAACATCACAGGTGTACCCGTCTGGACAGCAATGCACTCCATCGCTACAACAAACAGCTTCTGGAAGAGGGCAACAACCCCATTGGCCTGAAGATAGTTTGCAACATGTGTTGCCATCTGGACACTCTGATGTACCATCAGGACAAACGACATTTTTTGCTTTAACTATTTTCTTTAAAGCTTGGATATTCTTTGACACTGGTATTTTAGTCTTGTCTCCTTTGGTACACGTTCCTTCTGCAACATCACAGGTATATCCGTTTGGGCAGCAATGCACTCCATCACTACAGCAAACAGCTTCTGGAAGAGGGCAACAACCCCACTGGCCTGAAGATAGTTTGCAACATGTGTTGCCATCTGGGCACTGTGATCCATCAGGACAAACGACGGTATTCGCTTTGATTATTCTCTTAAGTGCTTGGATATTCTTTGACACTGGTATTGTAGTCTTGTCTCCCTTGGTACAACTCCCAGCTTCAACATCACAGGTATATCCGTTTGGGCAGCAATGCACTCCATCACTACAGCATACAGCTTTTGGAAGAGGACAACAACCCCACTGGCCTGAAGACAATTTGCAACAGGTCATGCCATCTGGGCATTGTGATTGACCATCAGGACAAACAGTATTTACTTTGATTATTCTCTTAAATGCTGGGATCTTTTTTGACATTTGTATTACAGTCTTGTCTCCTTTGGAACACGTTCCTTCTGCAACATCACAGGTGTACCCGTCTGGACAGCAATGCACTCCATCGCTACAACAAACAGCTTCTGGAAGAGGGCAACAACCCCATTGGCCTGAAGATAGTTTGCAACATGTGTTGCCATCTGGACACTCTGATGTACCATCAGGACAAACGACATTTTTTGCTTTAACTATTTTCTTTAAAGCTTGGATATTCTTTGACACTGGTATTTTAGTCTTGTCTCCTTTGGTACACGTTCCTTCTGCAACATCACAGGTATATCCGTTTGGGCAGCAATGCACTCCATCACTACAGCAAACAGCTTCTGGAAGAGGGCAACAACCCCACTGGCCTGAAGATAGTTTGCAACATGTGTTGCCATCTGGGCACTGTGATCCATCAGGACAAACGACGGTATTCGCTTTGATTATTCTCTTAAGTGCTTGGATATTCTTTGACACTGGTATTGTAGTCTTGTCTCCCTTGGTACAACTCCCAGCTTCAACATCACAGGTATATCCCTTTGGGCAGCAATGCACTCCATCACTACAGCATACAGCTTTTGGAAGAGGACAACAACCCCACTGGCCTGAAGACAATTTGCAACAGGTCATGCCATCTGGGCATTGTGATTGACCATCAGGACAAACAGTATTTACTTTGATTATTCTCTTAAATGCTGGGATCTTTTTTGACATTTGTATTACAGTCTTGTCTCCTTTGGAACACGTTCCTTCTGCAACATCACAGGTGTACCCGTCTGGACAGCAATGCACTCCATCGCTACAACAAACAGCTTCTGGAAGAGGGCAACAACCCCATTGGCCTGAAGATAGTTTGCAACATGTGTTGCCATCTGGACACTCTGATGTACCATCAGGACAAACGACATTTTTTGCTTTAACTATTTTCTTTAAAGCTTGGATATTCTTTGACACTGGTATTTTAGTCTTGTCCCCTTTGGTACACGTTCCTTCTGCAACATCACAGGTATATCCGTTTGGGCAGCAATGCACTCCATCACTACAGCAAACAGCTTCTGGAAGAGGGCAACAACCCCACTGGCCTGAAGACAGTTTGCAACATGTGTTGCCATCCGGGCAATGTGATCCATCGGGACAAACGACACCATTCGATTTTATTATTCTCTTTAATGCTTGGACCTTTATTGAAACTGGTATAAAAGTTGTGTCTCCTTTGGTGCACGTTCCTTCTTCAACATCACAGGTATATCCGTTTGGACAGCAATGCACTCCATCACTACAGCAAACAGCTTGGGGAAATGGACAACAACCCCACTGACCTGAAGACAGTTTGCAGCATGAGGTGTTATCTGGACACTCTGATTGACCATCAGGACAAACGACATTATTCGCTTGGTGCCTAAAGGTACGAGACTGAAGCTCCTCAGAAAATGTCCTTGTAATCAATTGCAGGAGTCCTTTCACGCCTTTTATAGACGTTGTGGCCAGTGTTGTGGAGAGTGCCAGAATGCTGTGAGCCCCCGATGAACAACCCTTCCCGTCGGGGGAGCATGTATATCCTCGAGGGCAGCAATGTTTGTGATCAGCGCAACACACTGCTTCTTCTAATGGACAACACAGGTACCCTTGGTCTGCCTTACAGCAGGTGTTCCTAGCAAGTGAAAACAATTCAGTCAGTTTGTAAACAGCTTAATGGAAGTTATAGAAGGCAAAAGTGTAAAAACTGTAACCAAGTGTAATAAAGGTCCCATCTGTAATATAATTTGGACCCAAGCGTAACAAGGTCCCATTGGAAATAACGTTTCGAGGCCAAGCATAATAAAGCTTCTATCGGTAATAACATTTAGACCCAAGTGTAACAAAAGCGGTAATGTAGCTTTTATACCCAAAACGGTAACATGCCAACAACAAATTATGACTAACGAGACTCGTCATAAGGCGAAGTCACTGGGCTGCTTCTGCTAACAGTAGACAAATATTGTATTGTATGAAAACGAGAAGTTTACTAAAACAGACAGCCAACTGCCCATTGACCCCGATCCATAAGCCTCATGGATTACACTGACACGATCCTAATTTGCGGTCTACAGTTTACATGAAAACCGTTTTCATGCTAAACGCATTATTTTTTCCTCGAGATAAAATATATTCAGTTTTAAGGTTTTTCTCTTGGTATTTTTCTCTAACTTGAAAATAATAATAATAAAATCTTTTGCATTTGTGACCTATGTTGCTTTCAACGGCACACACTTTAAGCAATGTAAAAATAGATGAAACGATCGATAACATATTTTTTACCTTGATAATAATTAAATTAATTCAAGTTAAAAATTCGCTCGAGTTTGCCTTTTGTCTCACCGTGACTTTAAACTTTTCTTCATGGCAGAAAATCATGCCGCTTTCTAACTCCTCCGAAGTTTTTGGCCAGCTAAACAATATGGAAACACTATTTACAGTCCTTGGATAATAAAAAGACTGAAAGAAATGCACTATGTAACCTTGTTTACTTCTGATCACATGTGCACGAACTCTCTCTTTTCAAGCGATTCATCTCAATGCACAATAAAAAAGAGGTTTAAAGGCTTGTTTTTAGTGGAAAGTGCACTTAGCCTATTTAGCTAGTTCACAGGCACTCCACTCAGATACTTAGAAACAAATAATTCAAATACAACATAACAGGATTAAAAACCCCAACTGGCAGGAGGCAACCAGTTGGTTATTTATAAGCGTGGTCAAACATTTGAACTCAGGAAACCGAGAAAAAATCCAGCACGTGGCCGGAGCGGGAGTCGAACCCAGGACCGCCGGATTGCGAGTCCGATGCGCTGACCTCTCGGCCACGATACCTCCTTAGCTCCATGACCTTTACATTAATGAAAACCTATGGTTCATTGCTGCCGGAGATCAGCCGGCAGCAGACCATATTCTTGGGCGATTTGAGATTTTTGGTTAAATGGTTCGATGTTCAGTCAATCTGTGACTGCAGCGCTGTGCAGTCAGCGGTTTGTTTAAGCAAGTGCGTAGCTGCCGCGCATGTTTTTCTCTTAGGAATAACCCGCCATTTTGTTTTGTTCTCGGTATGTAAATAAGATGAGGACGCCAAAAATCGTAGTCCATCGGATATTTGCTGCCTTTTTAACGTTCTCAACGGTAAGAACAGTTCAAGAAGCATTGTACGGAACATTTTTTTTGCCAGCTTTATTTTTTTTATTCTAGGTTTCAAGATTAGTTATAGCGAGTACACTATCCTTTTGTCACACAGACTGTTATCTCGGGAATCAGGATTGTAAGTTAAATAAGTGAACGGCATCTGCTGTACGTCTACCTGACCCGTGAATAAACAAGTTTTGGCCTTTACGTTATTTGTTCTCAACTCTTCTCGTCATGTGTCCGATGATTGTCCGATGACGAAACAGCCTATCAGCACTGCTGTTGTTTTAGAATTTAGTGAATTATTAAAATGAATTACAAAATCATATTGAAACGAGTTATCTGAATGTGAGCATATTTGTTATTGTGATCGGTTCGTTTTTTATATTTCGCTCTGAGTGTTTCATAATTCCAAGAAGTCTAAGTTAAAAATTCATATGTTCAACTGTTCTACATACTGCCTTTGTCCTATTCGCATCGCAACTAACGGCATCATTTCCCTTCTCAATGAGAACTTCTAGTTCATATTAATACTGTTTTGCCCCTCACATTTACTGTGTTCGTTCGAATTCAAAACACCTTTAGGAACATTAAGGTCGTGTAAGTCATGTGTATTATGTTTAGAGATAAATCGATTATAGGCTTTTTTAAATTCCCATTTTGCGGTGGCTTTATCAGTCCACATCTCCATAAAATGGTATCAAGAACATTACGCGGGCTGAAAATTTTTCAAGGTTTTTTTGAAACTCGCTAACGCTGACATCTATATATCGCGCTTGCTGAATGGGCGAAAACACAGAATTTAGGAGAAGCATAACAAATGATAACAAGACCACGTACAAATTTAATGCTAAAAGCTTAGCAAGATACAGATACAAACAAAACCAAAACCCCTCAAACCTTTGACTAGACTTGTATGATCTAGTTAGTCATCAAACCTTGTCAGTAATAGCTCCTATTTTCCTCAAGATGGTCTTTGTGAAGCTCCCGGATCGGATGTCTCGGTGAAGCTTTGAACTTGTGCGCGAAATTCTCAAAGCTCCTATTTTTGACCATGTGTCTTCTTTATACTCAGTATCCGAAATTAAGATCTCCAATCTGGCGTGTGTTGCATTAAATAGAAGGAAATATTAAAATAAAAAGCCAGTCTTCTGACATAGCAAAGTCGCCTCGTCCCCACGCTCATGGACGTCCATTTGTTAATATCACGATTTATCTTACATTCATCGGCAACGGAATTGCTCGCTTCATTACAACAGCTTACAATCAAGTCTTTAGCTATTGTGTCAGCAACTGGTAAAATACGTTGCTCATAAAATGTGCTTATTAATTGCTCATGTACTAGTGCATAGATCGATAGTTCTCTCTTTGAGTTCACGAAACGGCCCCCTCCGTTCTAAAACTGACGCTCACAGTCATCTTTTAGTGCGAGCCTACAGTGAACGGCGTGCGGGTTTGTATGGAACGTTAGCATTTCTCTGAGTTTCCCAGCGCGAACATCATCAACTGACTTAAACTCGAACAATGACAAAACTTGTAAAGTGACTCCTATGATCGAATCGCTTCGAACAACGCAAATAGCCTTCTTGATTCGCAACGCCTTCTTTGTTTCTGGGAGAGCGGAGGAGAGGTACCAAAAATATTCGTGCAAGGGTACGTGCGAGGGAAAATCGTATGAAACCACTTATGAAAACATCGTTCTCGGTACCAGACCCTTGTGTCTTCCCTCCTCTGGTAGACCGTTTTTCTGCACAGACGACTGAAAACGGAATTTATAACTGAGCGGCCCTGAAAGGGGCAGCCCAGTAATAAGAAATAAACACAAACACACATAGTAGTGTAGCTGGAAAGGTATTAGCTTAACGGCACAGACTGTTGCCACTTAGAAATGTCAACTAAAGAAAATTTGTTCTTGGGTACTGCTTTACTGTGCTGTTACGAGAGTGATTTTTGTTGTTTCAATGTTAAACTTCAAATTTTCGATTCCAATTTCGGGAAATTCTCAATTGTTTGTATTTGTAGTTAACAAAGGCACGTGTTCTCTACAAAGTGCATCGATCCGTTGCAATGGTGCACTAGCGGTGCAAAAGTAAAAGTAAACGAAAGCTTAAAACATGTTCAAACCAACAATGCACACGCAAACGCAGTGAGATACGCATGTTTATAACTGAAAAAGCTAAAACACAATATCTCAATGAGAAGAAAGACGAAGAAAAAAAAACATGGTGTTATATTTAGGTCCGTAAAAAATATAGTCTCTTGTCTTAAACAAGGTGCATTCACTTAACTGAATATATTTTGCCTCAAACAGGGTCAGAGTTTGAAGAGCTTGGTGGCACGCCCCGATTAATACTTCCCTTCGGTACATCCCCGGAAATCTTTTAGTTCCCGCCCAAATATGATTCTCCGGTCTTCCCCTACAGTTTGAAGCAGTTATCGTGATACAAATGATCCTGTCCTTGTCCTACAATGGATGTCAAAAGTCTTGGGACTCCAAAAGATAATAGTAAGACAGGTTATTTCCACCTCTTACCCAAGCAATGTTGAATTTCAAGCACGACAGGATAGCTACAGAGAGCTGGGGGGATGAAAGGATCAATTGGAACTGATCAAAAGTTAAGTCAATTTACAAGTTGAAAGTCAATTGTTATGAAAGTGAACATGGTCCTCGCAGTTGAATGAAAAACCTAGGTGGTTGAAAACGAAAAAAAAAAGAGAAGAAAAAATTCAGGCTTGAGCAGGAATTGAACCCTGGCCGTAACGCTCTATCCAGTAAGCTACTCGAGCCTATTGGAGACCAGGCCATTGTGAGTTCATAACAGTGGAAATGACATATGAATTGAAATATGAAATTAATCATACTTTTGAACTAAGGAATCCATAAAGATATGATATACACATGTCAAAGTTCGTATCTTTATCCACAGTTCAAAAATTCATGTGTAAAGTCAATTATTGTCGCACGTCATTAGCAATACTGGTTGATGTTATTGTAATAACAATAACAATGTATACTACTGGGCTAACCAGTAATTGTGAAAGCCATTTAAGTCTTATTTATTTATTTATTTATTTATTTGCAACAATCATATTTTTATTTTTTAAACTGTCTTTGAGCATGCATTGTTGGCCCTTAAACTGAACTCCGTATCCACATTTACACTGTACTAGTAATTTACCTGTCTGGGCAAGCAAACTTTTTGTCACATTTGACAACTTTGGCTGAGAATTTGTTTAATACCACCGCAGGAAATTCTGGCTTTGCTTCTTGGCAAACACCCTGATCACAAGAATATCCAGAAGGACAACAGTGGAAATGACTACTGCCGAGTATGGGACAACAGGAGTGGTCCACGAGGCATTGATGTTCACCACCAGGACAAACACTCACACTTGATAGGACAACCTCATTCTGAAATAAAATGAAATGACACAAAAAATAGGTTAAGAGGATATAACAAGGCTGCGTGGAGATAGGAAATTTCATTTTGAGTGTTCAAAATATTTCTTGAGTGAGTGCAGTGAATGAGTGAAATAATATTATTCTTGCACATGAGAAGAGAAATTTTGAACCTCAGAGTGGCCATGTAATGTTCTTTTCATTATATGAACACCACTGAACTGCCCAACATTTCACTTCAATATTTTTTTCTGCTGCAAAAGGCACAATTTACTTTGTATCATGTAGCCACAGAAATGGTGATCTTTCACACACGGAGAGATAACATGTTATTTTCACGCGTGAAAACATCATGTTCCACAAACAAATTCTCCAGACTGATCTCCGTAAATGTGATTTTTTTTTTATTGATCAAATTTCCTCCAGGCAATCCTCATTAGTTCTCATACCTTTTACGTTGATTATGTTTCAGTATTATTATTATGTATGAACATGCAGGAGAAACAATATTGGTAATAGTCACTCCTGTGACTTAAACCGTCAGTAACACAGACC
>CALNXI010004358.1:0-27868 GCA_942486025.1 Porites evermanni
TTTGTATGTTTCCATCCGTGAACGCGAAAATATCATTGTTTCAGTGTTTGTTTTATGACGCGCGCTGTGCGAATTTTCTCAGTCACATGCGACTGTTTACAGATTAATGAAAGTGTCAAGATAATTTGCCCACAATGATTGCGTAGGAGGCTCCAAGTCGCTGGTGGAACTATCGAACGTGCAAACATTGGTCATGTTAAAAATTTTGACTTTTTTATTTTACTTCATATTGTAAAGAATGAATGATTTTCAGCTTCTGAATATCTGGGATCGTTGTGAAGTGCAGTTTGCACAGGATACCATAACTAGTAATGTTAGAATACTGTAGAATTACTCAGAAACATTGATGTCATCTGTGACAAAGTAAGGAACTAGAAAAAACATTAAATGTTTTAAATCCGTGAGCGCGCAATATCATTGTTAAGTTTATGTTATGACGCGCGCGTTGAATCTTTGCGTCGCTCACGCTTGAATAGCCAAAATCTCGTCTTAGGCCTACGAGGAGAGGTTTCTTTGCGGCGTGGCTTTTAGCATGTGCGGAGTCGATCGCGCAGCTGTCATTTGCGTAGTTGGCTTGTTTACTTCCCTCGGGGATGTAAACAAGCCAACTACGCGAATGAAAGCGACGCCAGCAACTTCGTAAATGCTAAAAATCATTCCGGAATGGCTGAAACCTCTGCAGCGAAGTAAAGTATGCAACGTGACGAAACGAGAATAACAATTTTAAAAACGTTTGAGGTTTGAGGCATGGCCCTTCAAACAAATTGAGAAATAATTCTAACACTTCGAATCTGCCAAGTTTGACTACCTAGGTGACAGTGGTTTTGAGAGCTGTGTGCAACCACAATTATCATGGTATTTTGTGAGCCATGAAAGTATTAGCATGTTGTATAAGGTCCCCGGGGGGGGTACTCCCGCAAATTTTGGATAGGGGTGTGCCGCGAAGGTTCATGAACCCTAACCCTATTTAAGGACTAAGAAAGCGAAAACTGATACCCTTTTTAAGGCCCAATGCCGAAAAATGACACCCTATTCAAGGAAAAAACAAAATTATTAATAGCATGAAAAGGAAAACTTTATTTCTTCTCTGTAACATTGGATGTATAGCATCAAGCATAAAATACTAGAATAAGCCTAGTTGAATAATATGCAATCATAACCGGCGGGCGTTTTCATACTCCAGTATTAGATAGTACAATTAAGCTACCCTATCTAAGGACCACACCAGGGACACAGAAACAAAATGGTCAAAAAAGATACCCTATTTAAGGACCGAGAACCTCAAAAACCATACCCTATTCCGCGGCACGTACCTATATAGCCCATATATGGGAGTACCCCCCCCCCCCGGGATAAGGTCCTGTGCACTCAACAGTAAAAGCCAAATAGAAACCTTAATTGCCTACATGACATCAGCTAAAATTATTTTATTGGGAATAACACTTCAAAGACGACAAAATATACATAATTCGGCCCAATTTGATCTATTTTAGGAAAATGGGCGAGAATATATAAAGAGTATGAAAATAACCTGCTGAGAAATTGCGCACGAAGTGCATATCATGAATTTTGAGAATCAGGAGACCTTGGAAGTTTTTAATATCCTTTCTAAACAAAACTGCTGAAGGAATCGTTTTCCGAGTTTATCTGAATGGAAGTGAAATAATGACTTTTCAAAAATTTAAACGCATTCTATGTTTGTTTTGAGTGACACGTAAGATTTTTTAAAACGTATAAAAGTCAAACTGGCAGAAGGCAGGAGTTGCGAACAATAACTTTTCAGGATAACGCCTTGAGTCCACAAAAAACAAACTGACATCACATTTTTGTACGTTTTTAGATATAACAGGAACCTGACAGCATACGGTAATTATCAGTATGCGAAACGGACAAAATGCGTAACAAAAAGTGACGTTCAAACTTTTTCAATCAAGAAATATCGTAGAACATATGTGTAAAAACAACGTCACCGCCGACCATTATTCGTCCGCATCAGCGAAAACCAGATCCACAGGCCTCAGAATAGAAAAATTTTGCAGGTAAAAATCGAAAGATCACGATAGTCTCAGAACTTGAATGTGCTGAATTTGGCTTGATAAGCTTTTGCCTCTGTAAAGGTTGAACGTGTCTATCTTTTTTTCAGAGTAAGTAAATACTTAACCGATAACACCTTAAATTTTCTGATGAAGATATTGTAGTAAAGGGCTAATTGAATAAAGAAAATCACGTAAAGCTAGCATGTCTGTGTATTTTTGTACGTCTATATGCATATCAAAGAAGAACACTGCCTTCCTCTCGAACAGCAAGATACATGCTTCGACACCATAGCAACAAAATGACCGACTCGAACCGTCAGAGTATCCGCTTTTAAATTCTTCTGTGTTGTCGCATATATTTCCTTCCTCTTGACATTGACGACATCATCTTTTTTGAGTCAGTTTTAATGAAAAAATGACTGACGCACGGCCTTTTCACTGGAAAAATAACTGTCAACCAGGAAAATATGAGCATTCATATTGTGTCTGACTTTAAAATGGGTACGAAATGTTTAAATTACTGCTGTATCAGCTAAATGTCCACAAATAGCTGGATTAAAAAAGTCAAAACCAGTCTTACTAAAAAAAAACAGCAAAAAAAAACAAAATAAATAAAGATTCTCGAGTTTTGCTGTCATCCTGCTTTTAAGCTTAGTATTATCTCCATTAGACAAACCGTTTTCCTCACTCACAAAATAGAGATTAAATAGGAACGCGTTATGTGATAAATCCTATAGTTCAGGCCTCTAAAAAAAGACGTTGACTTCACTAACAGTTTGCGTGTTCAATTCATTTCTTGGGGGCAAAGTAGGTATTTAAGAATTTTCTCAAGTTTCGACACTGTGCTTGTTAGAAATGGTACAGTCATCTTTTTCTGTAGTCGAAGGACGTTTTTGACTGTGAACACTGATTCACACGGACTAAGAAGATGAAATCCTAAATGGAATTGTGACAATCGTGTAACCGAGCTGCACTCTCCTAAAGTCGTACCGTCTGTCTTTTATACAACGAACACCCTTGAAAGTTGAAAGATGAAGATAGCCCTTCTGACAGTACTGGTGCTGTGTGTTTCATTTGTCAAGTTATACACTGATCTGAAGGTGGCCCTAACTCTTAACTTCATTTAGAAACGACAGCTGCTTCGTTTAGTACCTTTTCAGTCTATAACACTGCAATCCCTGAAGTGTTCTTTAAGTATGTAGGTGCTTATTCTGTGAAGTAGAATGTACTAGCTAACACTGATTTACAGCCAAGTTCAAACCAGATGACTCCTTTCCCCTCATAGTTTGCTGAAAAAAGTGACCTTGAAGTTTGAGTCTATGGATTGAATTGAGTTTTTTTTCGACTTGGATGGGGTTATGCAATACGAACGAGGAGATCAAAATACTGAACAGTACCCTATGCGTTCGCTTGTGTATTTCCCTGCATTAGATTGTTACAACTCTTGAGTCTGTATAGGTCTAAGTTCTAATATTCGACTTTTCAAATGAAAGCTATCTTTTTAAGCACTTTTTTCTGGTGCTGTTTTACTGTGCTATAAAATAATAAAAGGTTGTTCTAACGTTTGAGACAGTCTGTGTGGATGGAGATCATTTAAATAAAAGCCACTGACCAGTGTTTGCCCACAGAAAGGATTGGAGCTTATGAATGAAATGCTATGTTGTAACCGTTCAAACAGGGGCAGCAGACCCAAACTTGTCTCTGTTGCTGCTGTAACTATGTTGTGTTAGATTCTTTAGCTTTTGAAGCTGTGGAATATTTTCGTATAACTTCGTATCACCATTCTATAGTCTTGACTGCATGAGAAGCCCTTTTCTATCATCATCGTTCATGACTTTGGCATAAGAGTTAGTGTGCATGATTAAGGTAAGAGTTTCTTGTTCTACCCATTCGACAATTGAGACCATTCAAACGAAAGTTACTAAGCAGTGGTTTCGTTGCTCAGTCTTTGGATAAGAGCTATAGGTAGTGTGATTACACAAATGAACGCCACTTAAGCAGCACTTTCTAGCTGTGATCCTGTGAATGCAACCATTTCCAGTTTGAACTTTAGTTAGTACAGATCAATTTTTTTCGTGTTATCAGCTTTGAGCAGTCCTTCAGGGAGGAAAAAACAGGTTTCTAACTTTTGAATGTGGTAGATAAAGTTCTTAAACTGTGACTTCCAGCTAAACACTACTGAGTAGTCAGAGAATCCTATGGAACTGAGTCAATATTCAACAATACCTACCTATCTCATCTTACAAAATTTTGAAAAGCAAATGGTACCGTTGGAAATTCAGTACTATTAAAGAGCTTTCGTTTGAATGGTCACACCTCAGGATTAGAGTTAGAACTATCTCAATTACTGTGCAAGACTTTGTCAATTTCTCATGGTAGGTTTAACAATGAAACAGAAAGTTTGAGCAGTGAGGCCTTGTTAGGGTACAACAAAACTGCGACATGCCACCTGGCATTGAAATAGCCACATTAGGCAGATGAAATGGCGACATAAGACACAAAGATGGGTTGAAACTTCGACAGCCAAAACGGCAAGAGCAAATACAGGGGCAAAATACTGACAGGGACATGACCTTCTCCTTCATACATGTGAAACGAAGGGTTCTGAGATTCAGACCATGAGGGACATATCTACCCCACCGACTAAGAAGGCCTTACTTCCAACTGAAACTTACTTCCAACTGAAACTTTTCTCTTGTGTTGCTCACTTACCAATTTGTTTGTGATGATTAAAACTATAAAAGAAGCCTTGAGAATGATCTTCAAATGGCTGTATATAAATGTTTTTAAGTGAGTGATGAGAGACAGCTGTACTCGAAGTTACTGCAGCTGATTACTCAACTAACTCGGTTTTGAGCTCGTGAAATTTGAACATTATGGTTTGTTATAAAGGATTAAGATGGAAGTTACAGAGCTGTACTTTTCCAAGTTGCTATATATTGTTTTACACAATATTGTCCTAGCTTTTGAATGTCTAATACCTTGCGCGTGAAGCAGAGTTAATTGGAATCGCTGAAACAGTACTTTCCCAGTGCTGCTAAGAGTTATGTTATTCTACTTTCGAAACCGGTCTGGGATGAAAGTCCATGCAAGGAATCTGAAAATTCAAATCAAAGCTAGCCAGCAATACTCTCATTTCTCTGATGCTTTACAGTGTAAGCATTTGCACAACATCAGTTCAGTTAACTGATGTTGTTGATGAGGTATAGTTTCGCGGGATTTTCTTTTCAAATGGGCATATTCTGACAACAGAAGGTTCAAGCGATCGCCCCGCTGTATGAAATCCTAAAATATGAAGTGAAGTTGAGAGGAAAAGGAATTTTGTGTCATTAGCAACGACGTTTACCTTCTACCTTGCCAAATGAATGTATGATTTTCTGAGTTTGTGGATGGTGCTAGAAATGCCTAAGTCACGGTGAGTCCGCTACCATTGATCTTTGTTTGACAATTATTCAGAAATCCTACACAGGAAAGATATTTTCAAGCGCAGCCTGTTCAAAGTACCCTTGCTATTTTCTATGCTCAGTCTATACCTTCATAGATCTCGTATATTGCAGTTTCGTTACCACAGGCGCTGCAGGTATATGGAAAGTTGTAAGACTGACGAAATTCTGTCAAGGCGAGTTGTTGAACATTTTCATGTTCGAACTGAGTGAGATTATTGCAACTTCGATAGGTTAGATTAGCAGTGAATGTTGCGCATGGGTTGGTTTCTTCTACTTCGACACAGTTGATTTTTTCTTGCTCAAAGTATTTTAAAGCAAGAACAGACCAACAACTGACCATTCAGTTACAGTTTAAGAAGGATCGTGAAGAAACCTGTTTTCCAGTATATTAGAGGAAGCAAAAAACGAACGTGTTCTTGTCAAGTCACTTTAAATTTCTTCCATTTGATATTGTGAGAAATATTTTGAAGGGGTTTTAGATGAAACGATTAATGAAGCTGTGAAAGGTATTTGCAGGTGGACTAAAAAATGCCATCGAGCTGTTTGATCAAGAGAACCCGCAACTACCTATGTTACTAATTGACTAAGAGAAAATGTCATCAGGAACAAAACTTACCTCCCGGAAGAAAGTTTACAAAGTGCTCGACGATTCGGATGGCATAATCAATGTTTTCACCATACAAAATTGGGGCTTTGGGTTCGTTGAGGGTTGAACTGGGTCTGTGAGTTTCATTCGCAGGGTTCTCCATCTTGATCTTGTTGGGTCTTGTCTCAGTTGTCTTGATCCTTGTGTCTTGACTTGTCCTTATGCTTGGGTCCTTTCTTGCAGCTTGGGCCTTGAATTGATGCTTGAAATCCGTCTTGATGTCCTGGCTTGTCCTTATGCTTGAGTCCATTCTTGCAGCTTGGGCCTTGAATTGATGCTTGAAATCTGTCTTGATGTCCTGGCTTGTCCTTATGCTTGAGTCCATTCTTGCAGCTTGGGCCTTGAATTGATGCTTGAAGTCCGTCTTGATGTCTTGACTTGCCTTTATGCTTGGGTCTTCGAATTCTCTTGAAGCTTGTACCTTGATGTCCTGATTCTTTAACTCCGACTGTATACCTTGACTTGTACTTATGCTTTGATCCTTTCTTGCAGCCTGTGCCTTGATGACTTGATTCTTTATCTCCGACTGTAAACGTTGACTTTTACTTATACCTGGGTTCTCTCTTGTAGCCTGTGCCTTGACTTGATGCTTGAACTGCGACTTTATACCTCGACTTGTACTAAAGCACCTGCTTTTAGTCTTCCAGCTTACAATATGGCCTGGCTTGCACAATTTTCTCAGCTGATGTGGGATCTTGTGCCTCATATTAAGTTCCTACTTCGTTGCCGGCTTGAGCCTTCTAATGACAATACTGTAAAATATGCAGGTTTTTGTACACCACAGTTGAGCTATCACAAAGTCTTCCTGCCTTGTAAGTCTTCCTGCTTTAGCTTTTGGAAGGCATATATCGCAGGTTAAGGTCAGTTGAGGTTGTTTCGTGTTGTGCAACCAAGTGTGATCCTTTCGACGTAAAAAGTTAACCGCTCCTTTTTCAAAGTGTGCACTGTAAATTTGTTCTTTTTATTTTGCTTTCTTTTACTGACAGTGAAAACTTTGTCCTTTTTGAAAATTTCACCGTGGTGGACAACAATTTTACTCTTGTGCCAACTAAAAGTGTTTGTCTAACCGCACAAATTCCACCGGTCCAAACTGACAAACGGTTGCGTCGTGCTCGTTGAAAGTGGAATATGAACTGAATGACGTTTTTTCTTCTGTAGATAAAAGTTTGTACACCAACTACGACTTACTTACCAACATCTTCTTCTTTCGACAACTTTCGCTACTGTATATTTAGTAACTGACCTTACAATGCACCTTGCTGGGGACACCAATTATATGACAAACCTGTTTACAAACAAGAAATCTTATTTGTCAACGGTTCAATTAGAACAACACATTATTGTTCTATGTTTCGCTTGAGGTCAGTATGACAATGCAAGACTAAGTGAATTAGATGCCTGAAAGACAGTTCCAGCAACAGTTACGTTATTGAACCATAAACGGCTAAATATTAAGTATGTTCTTCCTGTCCGTTAACGTTAATAAACCAAAAGATAAAAAGGGCTTTTGAGAAGAGGCATCTATAACTATTGCACGGCACGTATTACTTCCGCTGTAGCTTAAACTCCCACATCAACTAATTTTGCAAAATTGCTTTTAACCTTCCGTCTTATTTGGTTTTGGAAATAGTCTGGAAAACTTTTTGACAACGTTTAAAGAACAAAATCTTCAAATTCTTGCCCGAGTAAAATACAGGAAGTCAAAGATATAAAAAGACATGATTCTTTTTGTGCCCGCAAATTAAAAAAAATATCAATGAATTCCTTTTTACATTGGCTTACAAGTTTAATTTGCGGTTTACGTTGAACAAAGAAATATATGTTTCCACGGATACAGGGTACTAACTATGACTTAAGCCGAATCCATTTTATTAGTAAAATTGATCTAATTTCTAATCAAATATTACATTAAGATATTAGCAGTTATTTAATTGCGACAGGAATAAACTGAGGTGAAGTTTCCATTCGGAAGTTTCTGGTACAGCTTAACTTGTTGCATGGTTAGCAGTGAAATAAAAATCAAGTCACATGCGTCAATTGCTTCAAGACCAAACCGATCAAAGTATTTTCCATAGGATTTAGGTTTTCCTCCTTATTTTGCGTTGTAATGAACAAATAGTAGAAACAAAATAAAACGCGATTTTCAAAAAATATCGCTAATTACTACCAAATTAACAACTGTATCGTATCTCTCTACTTGAAGCTTGCAAACGAGATACTTTAAAAAATTCTGCAGCGGCAGTTGACATTGCCGACGACCTTTAATTTCAACTAAAATTAAACGGAACCAAAACGGAATTAAACCAAAGTGAACTCGCTGAAGAGCTGCTATTTGCGAATTTTTGGAAATCTTAATTAAGGAAATTAGCTTAACAGGGGCACCCAACGTCAATTTTTGGAAAATATCTGTTCGGAAGACAATTTAAGATCTAGAATTTTCGAAACATTTGTTGTAAAATTTCTTGCTTGTCTGCTCCTCCTAGAATTTTCGAACATCTACATTTAAAACGGATTTTTACCTTAAAAAGGTCACCTAGAATTTTCAGGAGCCTTTTTCATTACGGCTGAAATTTTCGAAAAGGTAAGTTTTGATCCATATACTGAATTTTCGGATCACTAGACTTTCAGCTAGGAAATCCGAACAGATGAAAAATTTTTAGGAGATAAAAATATGACTATATCTACCTTTTAAATACTAAAATACGTTCAACAATGCTATGTTTAAGTGGTTTTGAACTATATTCTCGTTGGGTTCCCCTGGCTTAACAGAATAACCGTCGTCAAATGAGCAGTCATTCTAAAAGTCACCTATGCGTAACTGTTCTGCCGAATACCGAGAGCAGCTCTCTGTTATTCCTTTCATTATATCATCATCAACCTACAAGATAATCTGCCATTTTTGTAGCTGGATTTACCTGGAACAAAATCGTTATTATTCAATAACGCAAAAAAAAATTAAACTGAAAAGAACTCAGACGATTTTTTTCGATTTTGTGTACGGCAAGTTTATTTGACGTTAAGGCAGTATCCGTGATTGCATGCATGGACTAGCATTACTTTGTGCCGAAGTACGTGAAAGAATCAAGCTTTCCGCATTCATGAACACTAAGTAAACTCTGTCAGTGAAGCCAAAACTAAATCAGAGTTCTGCTTGCTAATAGAGAAAATAAGACAGATAAGTTAAGCCAACAATTCTTGCCAACAAATATCTTGTTTGCCTGAGAGTTTTATAGAAATCTGGCAGCCGAGCTTTATGTTGACTTCAAACTGACACAGATCAAATTTAGTTCAAGTTTACGCTCACGAACATGGATATTGCGAGGTCGTAATCGGAAGACGACCACTAATATATATTCCGACCTGGTATAGAGCATAAGAAAAAATATTCATGAAAAAAAATGACTTCAACTGTAGTTTCTGGATGAAATAGTCTATGAAAATTAAGGAACGATATGAGAATGTCTAAGTCATGGTTAAACACACTCACGTATGCATGGACTTGGCATAACTGAATAACTAATATTTGCACTTATAAAAGAGGACAGAGATCAGTAATTAAATCCATGCCGCTACTCGGCTGAATTTTCTTATATTGCTGATTTCTATGTTCTTTAAGTTGGTAAAAGGTTTTTTTAAAATCTGCTCTAACTATTACACAAGTCAGCCCGGCATTTCGTTGTTTTTACTAGAGCTGGGGAAAACAAACTGAAATTAGTTTTTAACATTGTAGTGACCTTACTGATTGCCTCTTCTTAGGGAACAAATTTAACTGTTAGATGTAACGAAAAGGCTAGCATTCTTCTACAGAAAACAGAAAGTAAACGTAATTCAATGCTGACTCATTGTGTTCGATCTCTCCAAGCAAATTCCTGAATACAAAATTAAGTGTCAGTCTATCGGTATTCAAAGCACCCAAGCAAATTAAACACACTAGTTTAAGCCGATTTCAATCTTTGAAAATTGTTTTCTAATAAATACAAAGTAAACGAATGTAGGCTTAATTTCAGGGTAACAGTGCATATTTTTAGAAGCTTTATGATAAGCTTCAACTACTTGAACTTTGAAAGAATAGGTTTTAAAGCCAACCAAGAGAACCGCTGAGCCAAGAGAAACAAAAAAAAAATGTTTTTATCAGTTGAGTTGATACCTCAAAGTCAATTTACTACTGTAAAAAATATTCAATAACAGAAGTTTTCATACTTAGATTCGTTCGCACTTATGACAATCGGCTACAGCGCTCAAAACCAGGCGGCGTTTGCGCCAGTGGAACAACTTGAACGTAGACAGACAATGGCTGTAAAAGCTCTGCATTCAAGCCCAGAAATAGAGTTTCGGCTAAACGCATAGTTATTACTTCAGCCCAACACAAAGAAAGATTGTTTTCAACATGCGTTTTATATTTACCTGGTGGAAAACGTGCAAATTTCTAGGCCAGGTGATTTCAAGAGTTGCAGCAAGTAGAAAAAGTAGGAGAAACATAGTGCATGCCAGTTAACTTCTCGGTTTTCACTGATCCGGAAGAAACTGTGAACTAATTGCAACTTTACTGCAGTTCAAAGGAAAACTACTTTCAGTACTTTAACGGTGTTTGATGAAAGTTAATCCACTATACTAATAAAAACTCTATAAAATTACTATGTTGGATCTCATATGTGTAAAACTACGCAGACGTCAGTGAATGATCGGCTCAAGATCTGGCCCCTAAGCCACGGCCATTGAACGCGCAAGCTTACATCGCTGTTCAACCAAAACTCGGCCAGGCTTGTTTAGAAAGTGGAAAGATCTCCTTAATGTTGGGGACAACTTTGGGGGCCAAAAAACAGAGTCACGAACTGAGACCCACGTTTCCCCTAGTGAAAAAAAGAAAAAACTGCAAACAGCACTTCAAATTTGACAAATATTGTTCTTTATTTCACTAATGGTAATTTGGCGAGAGTTTATCCCTTAGCTACGACTTGTGACAAAACACTGATGCAAGTAGAATCGAAACTTCATTTGTAAATGTTTTTGCTGAAACCAGGTCGTTATTAAGTCCCTAGTTACGGGAAAAACCTTAGTCGTAGAGTTAATTTGTCTTAAGTAAAACTACGGTAGGTCGAACTACAAATAGAACACTCAAATAATCGAACTAAAAGGCCTCTCTTGCGATGGACGCCTTCTATGAAATGAACATGAAGTCCACGAACAACTAATCCAGGCCGAATTCAATGATGGCAAGAGCCTCGATGGTGGTAAATATCAGCATTATACTTGTGCAGTTTAAATGCTATTTTTATTCCTTTTATCAGATGCCATCTGGTTTTCTGATCTGTTAGCCGTCTGAAGTTATGGGTAGTTCTTTTGAGTGGTGCTAATTATTAAAGGATCGATAAGGTTGTTCTAGCGTTTAAGCCTGCAGGAAATTTAATGTGTGATGGCAGCCGCCTCGACTATCAATGTTGATGATGCTGATCGTCAATTGGACTTCAAAAATTAAACATACATTGCCTTCATGGAACATGTATTTGTATAGGTAATAGCATGATTAGTAGTGTTATTTGCCATAAATACCACGAGTGATATTTCAAAATTGTTATACGTAATTTCACGAGCCGTTGGGCGAGTGAAATTTGAGACAATTTTGAAATGTCACGAGTGGTATCTATGCCAAATATCACGTACAAATCATGCTATTATTTGTTTATACTACTACCTGTAAAAGGTTTGTAATTTTCACATGTAGGTACAGGCGCGGATGTAGGACAAATACTGACCGTTTTCCTAAACGAGCGCCGAAGGCGTAAGCTTCTAATGGGGTCCGGATGCATGCACCCCCGTGAAATTTTTTGGATTTTTCTCCCTTAGTCACCTTTCCTGGGTTTCTGAGTCATTCAGTCAGGATATTGGCCAGATTTTAACTTGGAAAGTTTTATTTTATGAAAAATTTATTTAGTTATGAAAACTCTGACCGATTTTTGTAAAACGGTGGAAACCGGTGTGGATCCGCGCCTGAGGTATTTCAAATTAAGCTGAAATACCACTGCTCTAAGTCAATCAAATTGCAGAAATTTCTCATGTAGTGGTGCAATCCGTAGTATTGTTCATTCTGTTTCTTATGCTGTGTCGGCTTTGCAAGGTGGCTCTAAATCTCAATAGAGGAAGGAAGTACTGACAAAAAAATGTTCTTCTGAAGAGAGCAGGAGGAAAAAATGATAGTTTCTCACCAATTCCTCCCTTATTGTGCTCTACAAAGTACCCTTAACTCAACCTCGTCAGCAACCTCGTTGCCAGGATTCTCTCCTACCCGTCCCTACGGAGCTACGGTTAGGAGAGAGAACCTGGGAACGAGGTTGCTCATAACTAAATTTCACTCCGAGGCTTGTAGATGAATTTCTTGTGTGCGTTATGACCAACCAATGGACTCGTCTGCGCATCAGATTTTGGAGAAGGCAACGCAACGGCAAATGAGAACGCGCCTGAAAGGCACGCTGAACGTGACTTCCGTTGCGTTATTTTCCGCTGACACTGGTTGTTTT
The DNA here is from genome assembly GCA_942486025.1 of Porites evermanni. NCBI lineage: Eukaryota > Metazoa > Cnidaria > Anthozoa > Scleractinia > Poritidae > Porites > Porites evermanni. The sequence continues at coordinate 12,644 of CALNXI010004358.1, forward strand.
TAAATCTGCGCGTGCCGTTGTCACTGCCGTTGTCACTGCCGTTGCATTTACAGTTCTAAATCAGTCTGCCTAGTACCTTCCGACGGAGCTGTTTATTAAGGGAACGTATATAAAGATGAGAGGTTACGACACAATGCTGATCAACTGGGTTGCTGTTAGTCGATTTAGCAAACACAGCGCAACGTCAAACAAGAACACGAAAGCGCGCGGAAAGGACCGCAAGAATGCGACTTCCGCTGCCCAATCCTACCAGTCAGGTCAGTTTTTAGAACTGCGCGCACCGTCGTCAATTTATCTTTGACATATCTTCCTATCGAAATATATGCGTCCACTTCGACTACGCCAAAAATTAAACTTATCCAGATCGGTTTGTCAAAGTCTTACAGGGAAATGCACCCGTATCTCTAACCGGGGCAACATAGACCAAAATGCAATTTTTGTGCTTCTCTTGGTACGGCAAACAGGATGATAATCTTTTCATTTAACATTCTTTCCTTAAACTTTTCTGCTACTTCAAAAATCATGAATAACTTCCTTAACAATATGGAAAATTATCATAAAAATATGATCACTAAGTTGTCTTGTTACCACACCACTTCTTGTAAAGAAAAAAAACTGACCACCGCAGTATATTAAATGGCCGACAACGGATAAGTGATCATTAATTCCTCCTACTTATTCAACAAGTATCTCCACACTTCCCTTTCCCGTTTTCCAATTGGCTCGAAAAGAATGAGAACCTCGTTGAGTACGCAGGTAGTTTTATGAAATTACGTCACTGACAGTCTGGAAAGACGTGACGATCTCAGTCGCAATATCACCTCCATCACCATCTCATCTGAAAACTCTTTGGTAGTGCTTTTCACTGGTATATATTTTTGCTTGTTTGTGTCATATTTCAGTAAGCTGAAATCTGCACTTCCGTTCTTCATTGCATGAACTCTGAGATTCAGTGAAGATTCGAATGAATTTTACGTCGGGGATACTACAGCGCCTGTCTTGTCACTACATTACTCAGAAACGTCGTGTGTGTGAAGACCTCGTAATCGCAAGAAGATCCTAAAAACTATGACTGAGTTGACTATATGGATTTTAAAAGCCAGCACTTGCTGATGCTCACTCGTTCATAATCTGCGCTTTTTCTATCGTAACATCTTCGACTTCGTATAAAAAACTTTAACCCCATGACGCCGATTTTTGAGTTAACTGACTTGGTTTTTTACTTAGTTCGTCAAACTATTTCTTCCGTTTATCGTGAATATACTAATGAATAACCTTGGCTCCTTACTCTTGACTTTTTAAGTGGGGCGAAATATAAGTTCCTTAGCCTAAAATCAAGAGCCATAAGCATTGAACAAAGCCGGACAAGAGAGCCCATGTACTGTGGAACGAGCTGGAACCTCCATATAACAAGGGGTTAAGGGACTGGAAAAATAATTTTATATATTATCTCCTTTAAAAAGACTCTCGGTATGAGTCCACTGAATACAGCTATTTCGAAAAAGGTTGTCGGAAAAAGTGCACGCGCCAATCCTGAAAGGTATTGTTGGTTTTGCGTTCACTGTTCTTCAAAGAAATTTGAAAGAATGGCACGAGAGGCCATTAAAGTATGTTTGCGAGTTTTAAAGTAAAGCAACAAAAGTAGTTTCGACAGCTACAGTGTCAGGAACAGAGTATTGATCATGTCCCATATTACCTTTCGGGATTGTCGCGTGCACATTTTTTTTCCGACAACCTTTCTCGAAATAGCCGTATACTGAGGTCTCCGTTACACGACAGAGGTTCGTTATATAGATCTAAGTTCTTCTGTATAGATCCCAGCGTTGGTACTGAATAAAACAGACCGGTGAGGAAGAGTCACTACTTTTACTTTCTATATCTTTTATTCATTTTAATTTTTGTCGGAGGCATTTTAAATAATTGTAGACTTGCACAGTTACACGTAAATGTTATCAACTCGGCCCTCTTCTGTAGTATCTCTGCATAGTGGCAGAGGTTTCGGTTGTAGCTTTTGCCTTTGAAAGTTGTCGTCCTTTTTAGTAGAGGTGTTTGTCTCAAAGAAAGTCTAGAGGAAATTTTGTGAGAGTTTTATTTTCTACATGATTTCATCGACCGGTGGTTACAGACGAGCGGAAATCTTGCTTCAGAGTACTTTAGGATTCATCTACATAGTACACAGGAAAAGTTCTACTTAACAAATTTTCCTTGATTGCGCGTATAAATTAACTGCAAAAGGGAACATTTAACAGGTTTCTTACCTTTTCAAGTAAAAAAAAACGCTTGTCAAGTTTTAAAGCTCACATGAACAAGTTTTTCTTGTCGTCTCAGTATGCGGTATGGAAAAATTGAACTCGCTATAGAAATCTAAAGATTTGAAACTCGTCTACGCATAAGATTTTCTTAGACTGACGCGTGCCCTATATAACCGTCATTTTTAGCATTTTTTTTATTTAAGAGTTACCACCTGCTGATCTAGACAGGGCTGAATCGAATCACGCTTTAATGAGGAGAAAGAAGAAGAAGCCAAGTTCACATGCAGTGGACAGCACACGCGAAATGATGCAACGGTTACTTATAGAATACGATCCCTGTACGTGCTGTCGCCTGCCGAAGAACACATTGTCATTGGACATTTTACGTTCCAAACGCGTCTGTTCACGCTTCTCTGGGTCGCTAAAATGGAGTGGCTTTTCCCTGAGTCACGGAAAAAAAAAACGAGCCAAAACTTCCTGTTTTAGCACGGGAAGTTTGCTTGATAGAAAATATTGTTGTCTCTTTTTTCTTATATTTGCATTAGTTTTGGTGGACAATCCTTATGTAATCATTAATTGATTCTTGAATATATAGTTAGTTTTGTTGATGGTTGAGTACAAATTAGTGATGTTCTTTCATTTTGTTTTTGATTATTCATAGCCACGCCTGAGCATAAACTGTTGAAACCCCAAGTCTCTTAAGGTGATGCTACACGAGACGATTCGCAACGACGATTTTTAGCCGACAACACAGCGTTGCAACATTGTTGCGACATTGTTTCGAATAGTTACAACACTGTTCCAACATTGCGACGTTGTGTTGCGCTAAAATTCGCCGTTGCGAATCGTCACGTGTATAGTGTAACATCAACTTTAACGCACCTCATTTCTAGCCTGCGTAGCATGCAGGCGCCGGTTATTCTTTTAAGGCCGCGTGTCCGCGGGATTTCTTCCTTCGCCTGCTACACAGGTTACTTCGTTTCGCTTCAATATATTCAACTATTCCTTTCCATTTGTAAAATAAGCTCTTGTCAGAGATTAGGGGCCTTTGAAGGGCATTCAGTGGTAGGCTTTTAAATGACTAACACATTTATTTTCTGCTCTCAAACCTTCTTAAGCATTACTCCTTGGTACGACCAGCTTTGCAGAATTCAGTGTGATTACTCCTATCACAACCCACCCTCGCGTAACCTCGCGTGCGCTTCATGCACCTTCCACGAAGCGCGCATTAAGGACTGGTAACAACAATCTTAATCCCATAATTCCCTGTTGCCGTGCATGAGCCTTTCTCTCTCAAATCGCCCTCGAAGGTTTGTGTTCAACTCATGAAAACTTCAAAATTATCCAATCCATCAAGGCCCTTATCTTTGACATTTCAATCTTTTCAGCATAGGTCCTTGTTTTTTAACTATTCTTTATTTGTCTTGTAAGATGTCGAAGAAAAGCGACAAGAAGAAGGGGCGTTCTGCCATCAATGAAGTTGTAACTCGTGAATACACAATAAACGTACACAAGAGGATCCATGGCATGTAAGATTCGCGTTTTCTGGCAGTTTTTGCTAATAAAAGTAGAAAAAAATTTTTCGACCCATTCAAGGTCGAGGACCCTTTTTTGAAGTCTAATCTCGTGGATTTTTTTAAATTTCAAAGGTTAAAATTTCCACAATTTTACACCACAGGCAAAGGAGTCTGTACTTCAACGTCTATAACCCTTTTTATAGTTGAAGCAAAATCGTTGTTTTTCGATGTCTCAAGTCAGATGATTGATGGATCCATTGTATCACAAAATTTAAGAAAAATATAAAGAATTAAATAAAATCTGTAACGAGCTCCTGTTGTGGTTATTCGGGTTTATAATAATACTTTCCAGGAGAAGACGAGGTTTTTTTTTTGTGCGAGGACAGGTAATTAACTTTGTGTCGCACATATGCGGCTGAGATCATGTCTAATGGTTCTACCTGTGGTAAAAGTTATACATGTGTTGTTAGTATGAGTTTTACATGACCTCATATTCTCGGATGTTTACAAAATTTCTGCAAAGCCTTTACATTCTCAATGCATACATTTAATTTTCTGTTGTTGTTTGTTCCTGTTCACTATTTGCATATAAAATAAGAGTATTGCATGCATATTAAAATGCAAAATGCTTTTAACAGTGGATTCAAGAGACGAGCTCCAAGGGCTATCAAGGAAATAAAGAAGTTTGCGGAAAAGATGATGGGGACCCCAGATGTCCGTGTAGACACCAACTTGAACAAACATGTGTGGTCTAAGGGTATCAGGTGTGTTTTCTTTACTGCTACGACCAAAAGCACTCAACTGTTAGATCCCCGCAAAGCAGAGTTTGAGAGTATGGTTTCACAGATTTGAGTCCAGCTACATTGAAAGGTTCATGAATTTAAAAAAATCAAGTCATCATGTATTTGAGAAAACATGCTGACTTTACTGTTATCTAACCTATAAAAAACCACTGTATTTCCCACTAGAATCGATTGAGAATAAACTACCACTTACGACCACCTCTCACAACATCCTCAGAGACTTGGGGATGGTCAGTCAGGTCAGGAAAAACATTGGTGAAAGTTTTTAAGGACGGGCAAGAGAGGGTTCTAAAAGTGACCTTCCCCTTTAAGGGACCTCCAAATATTGGCATCTGAGGTGCTTGCTTAAAGGCACTTATAGGATTGGTTGGGGAAACAATCAAGCAAACAATGTGAACAATGGAAACTAACCGGAAAACAAAAGACAAGGTGCAATGAAAGTCAGTTTTACAGCCTGCCATTCAGGCAAGCTGTAGCTAGCATGTACTAGCCCACAAGTCATTTCAACTAGCCCCCAAACCCTTTTTGATTAGCAGGACTCATTACAATCCTTCTGTAATTTGAATTTCCCCAAAAAACAGCACTTGCCCATCGGGCAAGTTAAGAACAAAAATCAGTAGCCCAATGGCAAAATCCACTAGCCCCGGGCTATCGGACACTACTTTCTTTGCACGCTGCAAAGAGCTGCAACATACAGGGGTTCAATGGAATAGGAGGGTTTTTTAAAGTGGTGTGACACCTCTGTGTGCTTGTGGAAGATTTTAGAGTGATTTTACTTAACCCGTGAAATAGGTAGTAGAATACTATACGCTATGATGCACTAATTCTACTGTCTTCTTTTGTCTATTTATAGCTATTTTGCACTAGTTGTTATAATCTGTTTCACGGGTCAAGTAAAATCACTCTATAGTAGTTCTTTTTTCCTTATCTGGCTTTATTGTTGTTCTTCACTGTATTGAAAAAGTTTATTTTACACAGGTATTGTTTTGGCCAAGGACATTTCTTTCAACGTTGAATTTTTGTTTTTGTTTTCTAGAAATGTACCTTTTAGGGTTAGAATTCGTCTTGCTCGTAAGAGAAATGAAGATGAAGACTCTATTCACAAATTGTATACCCTTGTTACTCATGTTCCTGTTGCTACATTCAAGGGTAAGTCTTTCATTGTTTTATAATACACTACACTGGAACTATGGCCACCTTGTCAATATGACCACATTCAGTTGCGGACCAAAATGAGGCCAGAAGGGCTGAAAAAAAATTTTTTGAGATCCCCCCTCCCTTCCCCCCTTTATCTCAGGGTCTAGATGACGCCTGCCCTGCTTTATCTGNGAGTATTGCATGCATATTAAAATGCAAAATGCTTTTAACAGTGGATTCAAGAGACGAGCTCCAAGGGCTATCAAGGAAATAAAGAAGTTTGCGGAAAAGATGATGGGGACCCCAGATGTCCGTGTAGACACCAACTTGAACAAACATGTGTGGTCTAAGGGTATCAGGTGTGTTTTCTTTACTGCTACGACCAAAAGCACTCAACTGTTAGATCCCCGCAAAGCAGAGTTTGAGAGTATGGTTTCACAGATTTGAGTCCAGCTACATTGAAAGGTTCATGAATTTAAAAAAATCAAGTCATCATGTATTTGAGAAAACATGCTGACTTTACTGTTATCTAACCTATAAAAAACCACTGTATTTCCCACTAGAATCGATTGAGAATAAACTACCACTTACGACCACCTCTCACAACATCCTCAGAGACTTGGGGATGGTCAGTCAGGTCAGGAAAAACATTGGTGAAAGTTTTTAAGGACGGGCAAGAGAGGGTTCTAAAAGTGACCTTCCCCTTTAAGGGACCTCCAAATATTGGCATCTGAGGTGCTTGCTTAAAGGCACTTATAGGATTGGTTGGGGAAACAATCAAGCAAACAATGTGAACAATGGAAACTAACCGGAAAACAAAAGACAAGGTGCAATGAAAGTCAGTTTTACAGCCTGCCATTCAGGCAAGCTGTAGCTAGCATGTACTAGCCCACAAGTCATTTCAACTAGCCCCCAAACCCTTTTTGATTAGCAGGACTCATTACAATCCTTCTGTAATTTGAATTTCCCCAAAAAACAGCACTTGCCCATCGGGCAAGTTAAGAACAAAAATCAGTAGCCCAATGGCAAAATCCACTAGCCCCGGGCTATCGGACACTACTTTCTTTGCACGCTGCAAAGAGCTGCAACATACAGGGGTTCAATGGAATAGGAGGGTTTTTTAAAGTGGTGTGACACCTCTGTGTGCTTGTGGAAGATTTTAGAGTGATTTTACTTAACCCGTGAAATAGGTAGTAGAATACTATACGCTATGATGCACTAATTCTACTGTCTTCTTTTGTCTATTTATAGCTATTTTGCACTAGTTGTTATAATCTGTTTCACGGGTCAAGTAAAATCACTCTATAGTAGTTCTTTTTTCCTTATCTGGCTTTATTGTTGTTCTTCACTGTATTGAAAAAGTTTATTTTACACAGGTATTGTTTTGGCCAAGGACATTTCTTTCAACGTTGAATTTTTGTTTTTGTTTTCTAGAAATGTACCTTTTAGGGTTAGAATTCGTCTTGCTCGTAAGAGAAATGAAGATGAAGACTCTATTCACAAATTGTATACCCTTGTTACTCATGTTCCTGTTGCTACATTCAAGGGTAAGTCTTTCATTGTTTTATAATACACTACACTGGAACTATGGCCACCTTGTCAATATGACCACATTCAGTTGCGGACCAAAATGAGGCCAGAAGGGCTGAAAAAAAATTTTTTGAGATCCCCCCTCCCTTCCCCCCTTTATCTCAGGGTCTAGATGACGCCTGCCCTGCTTTATCTGACGGTCTGGATCCGCCACCGACATTCTTATGGCTTCAAATGTAAAAGCACACTGTCATTTAAAGGCCTAGTTGTTTACTTATGCTGGCCAACTGTCTGGCCAGAAGTTAATAGACAGTCCACAGGGCTGTCTTTAAGGGCAAGGGGACAAGAATTTCCCAAGCTGCTATAAGCACAATGTGTAGAAAACGCTAAATGAAAAAAGAACCAAAAGAACTTCCTACTCTGTAGCTGCTTAAATGTACCTGGCAACTTGAAATCTTAGTGTCAGCCTTGTTGTCACTACCCAATAACTAAAGGATGCTGTAACACCAAGGGACTCCTAATGTGAAGTCATGCTTTAACGTTTTTCTTAAAATAATTTAAAGTAATATCTTATTGCTGTTTTCCACGGCAAATGTTTTATGAAATTGCGTTTTTATTCTGATTTTGTTGTTTATTTATTTCCAGGGCTACAAACACAAAAGGTGGAAAGTGAGGACTGAGCTTCTGTACAAAAATAAAGTTCTGAATTTAAAAAAATAACCAAGTTGCTGTTTTTGTTGATGTTTTGAAAACCGTTTCATACTGCACAGTCTTGAAAAGTCCTTGAATTTTCTTCAACTTTGAAAGTAGTGGCAGGGAAAGTGTTTTTTTAATGCTTTTTGGTTGTCCAAGAAAGAATATAGATCATCCCTCGGAGTTTAAAGGTGATTCACATAACACGTTTTGTGTTTTATGCAAGAATTAACTATCAATTTAGGACAAGTGAACTGAAAAATGTAGAGAAACTGGTTGAGCAAACAGTCCAAGCCTTACTGTGCTTTTTAAAAACATGCAAACTCTGAAGTTCAAAAGCTGCCTTCACAATTGTGTTTTTCGATAATTACGGATCGAAATCCACCAATCACAAACAATGACATTTCGAACCCTTTGATGTAAACTTGTTTCCTAAGAAGTCCACAAAGATGGTTGACGGCAGTGAAAAACGCAAACATCAGTTGGCTTTTGAACTTCAGAATTTGCGTGTTTTTGAAAAGTGCAGTAAAGTCCTGTTAGCTTGGACTTGGAATGTGCATTTATATACAAATCTGTGACTTACCTTCCAGGTAGGTGGTCCTTGAAAAGCAAATGGGGTCCTTGAAAAGTCCTTAAATATGGTTGCAATTTTTTGCATGAACCGTGGATAAATATTGTGTTCTACATTACAATATGAACTCAGTAACCCAACTCCAAACTTATAGGCTGCATTGCGATCTTAATTCTTATCTTCATCTGGTATAAAATCTAGAATAACAGCCTCAGCAATACAAACATAAACAAACAGCTTTTACCTGCCTTTTTCAATAATAGTGTTATTTGAACTTATCAAACCACTGACCTTGTACCAGCCCAACTTGCTTTGTCAACACCGAATTGTAATTTAATTTTCAAACAGGCCCATTTTTTTTTTCAAATCAGATGGTAGAAATAAGTTTAAGAGACAAGCAAAGCAGAATGACTCTCGAAACAGATAATTTAGAGCTTTATTCCTTCATCATCAGTTTGGCTTGACAGAGACCTCTGTTACTCTTACTATTATCTAGGTATATCTACAGCTATCTGCATCTGGCATAAAAGATAACTTATTCTCCTTTCAATACAACTAAGCCCACATATACTCTCAAATATATGGCGAAGTGGCCTCTAAAATGGTTTGTCTTAAAAGATGACAGAGGTTTGTGACAATCAAAAGGTTTTTCTCACTGGTATCCAAGTAATCCGGGGGCCTATTCCATTGTACAATGCTAATTAAATAACACTTTTTTACTTTCTGATTCCAAAAGGGATACCTCAATGAGCTATGGTGCATAATGGTTATACCGAAAAAAATATTGTTCTTTTGCTCTGGCGAAGAACATAAAAGGAAAAAAAAATTCCAAAACTCAAAGCATTGATTAAACAACAATTGAACATTTTGTTCATATTGCTTGAAATTCATCAGTGATGCAAAATGAATGAGATATAGAGTTACATAACTTAGTTGTTCAGTATTCCCAAGAGAGGATTGTAAATGGAGGAAGGTCCCTATTGACGAGGGTTTCCTTCACTAAATGACCTCCTTTACTCAGCCTTTGAATTGGCAGTCTTCAACATTGGGTGGATAATTTAATAACCTTTTGCCCAGCAGTGTTTGAACACAGCAGAAGTTTCCCTGGATTATGTTCTTTGATGCGGCCATTTACAATCCACAGTGGGTGTCCATGAGTAGGCATTTGACTGCAGCAATGTCATTATGAATGATGCGGAGTTGACCATCAGGTTAGGAAATCCACATTGTCCAGGAAATATAATCAAATTGAACCCTCCTGAAACAAGAGGCTCATTTAAATTGTGTAGCAGTATCATTCATCTGTACAATCCTCAATACTTCTGGCTCATTACTCAATGAAGAATGCTGTTAATGCAAATATTAAAAACACAATTCCACCAATGATAGTGACTGAAAAAGAAAAAAAACATACAAATAAATTGTTACATCTTAAAATGAAACATTCTAAATTATGGAGCAACAAGAAAGACCATGGCATACTATGACGTAACTTTTTGAACAAGCCCCAGTTACTTTTACCTAAGGTTAAGCCACATAATGTTTAGGCAATGATTTCTTGTCTTAGGTCATGTAACTGGAACATTCCACATATTGCCACACCTTTACTACATGATCCAGTGTTATTAACTCAAAATAACAGTCTAAGCAGGGCTGTCACTAAGATTTCAAGTTGCCAGGCAAATACAACAAGTAGGCAGGGGGTGGGGGGAATCAAACAGCTAGGGATTTCTTTTGGTTGCATTTTGTTTCCATTTTCCTATGAACGTAGCTTGAGGTGAATATATTCATGGAAGCCGGAGGAAAATTGCCAGCCCCCGGCCCTTAATGACAGCTCCGCTAAGGCTAGTAAATACAATCACAGCCTGAGAAAACAGCCAACATTTTACGACACTACCTGTGGTTTTCCTGCGAAATGACATCTGAGAAATGAGTGCAGAAACTTCATACTGATGACCCGGGTAGTGCTTCTGATTGGTCTTGCTGCGTGGGAAATTTGCTTCAGCCTATCAGAAGCACTACCCCGATCTGGCTCGTGATGTGTCATCAGTAGGGGAATTTTGGGCTTGTTTCTCAGACATCATTATGCGGGGAAACCAGTGGTGGCATTCTTCAGCCTAATACAATCATTGATTAAAATTTGAATCCAGGATTTGGGTTGATCAAACTTTCCAGAAGTGGCCTTAGACTATTTAACCCTTTAAACCCTAAGATAAAAATTGGAATTCTCATTTGTTGCCCGTATTTATTTCCTACAGAAGTAGTGGGGAGAAGTTGATAAAATATCAAGCAAATTCATCTTGTGTGATCATGTCCTTAATTCTCACGACTACTCTGTTATACAAAGCATTGATATTACAAGGAGAAATTTGATGCTGATCACTCTTAGGGCTAGTGTATCTGCCCTAACTGCATATAACTTAAGCCAATTTACAAGAGCACTACAGAAACAATAATAATGACTGAAGCCATAACAACAGTATTACAGACTGTATTTTATGGCTGTGTTAATGAACCATATCATACTTTTACCTGATTGGCCTAGACTTAAATTTTGTTTTGCTTTTGGTGCCGCAGAATCAAAAGCAAGCCTTATAACAAACATGGGCTTAGTGCAATAATAATAATTTATTCAAATTTATGTTAATCAATATTTGAGGAACCACTTCTTTTGAGCTTCACAGCAAAGAATCAAATCAGAAGTGGCACAAAATACCTCAGACTAGGCAACTAATTGAATGAACTCTCCTTCATTTTTTTTGTTTCCTGCTTTCTATCAAAGATGAAAAAAGGCAAAAAAATGTTTTTGGCTTTATTACCTGACTCACTAGCTCTCTTGTGAAATAAATATTTTTGTTCTCCTGTTTAGCTACCTAATTAATATTATTATTACTTTCATCTCTGCTTTGGTTAATGATTTTTTTTGTTTTGTTTTGTCTTTAAGAATTTTCTTAAATATTTGCAATGTGTTTAAAAACCAAATAAATAAAAAGATAAAAATCTTGAGCAAAAGATCAAAAGATAACTTACCTGTTCTGACAGATATTTTTTGGGCAATTAATCTTCCTCCAACAACAGCAAGACCAGTACATAAGCCATGCCCTAATGTTCCTCCAATTATCACTGCCACAACATTCTGTCAACAAAACAAGACATTTTGACTTTAATAACTACTGTAAACCCTTCTGACCAGGTAAAGGGTTACACGTGAGGAAAGACAGTACCTAACCCTTATCAGTAAAATGAGTGCTTAACCCTAGATATCTGTAAACTAAGACTATTTCTTTAAAAGGTATAATGAGAACCATTTAGTAAATTTTGTACTGGATCAATAATTTTGTACCAGTTTAAAGGTAATTGTACCAGTACGAAGACAATTTCTACCATGAGCAAAATTGAAGTACAACAGATACAATACTTTCTTGGCATGTTGAAAAGACAGAAAGTTAAGAAAGATCTCAAGAATGTCCCTTCTCCTGGAAGGTCAGATATTAACTCTCTGAAAAACCTACCTCTCTTGATGCAAGCAGGATAGTTGCAATCTGTGATCTATCTCCCCACTCTGCCAGGAAAGTCAGTGTAAATGCTTGAAGTAGTATGGGTGAAAGTAGACCAAAAAACTTTGCATGCTTTTTTCCACCTCGGATAACACCAGTCTCAACATCTTGAGTAACGGTTGAAGATTGCTCTTTTTCCAACTTAAAAAAAAGGAAGACAGCTTTATATAACATAATATATCCAAGACGCAAACCTTGACCAGCAAATCCCAAGTTTAAAGTCTTAACTGCACAGCCACCACACCTCCACTTCATTTCAAATAATAACAATGAATTTATTTATTCATGCCTGAGTGGTTTACAGANTTTAAAGTCTTAACTGCACAGCCACCACACCTCCACTTCATTTCAAATAATAACAATGAATTTATTTATTCATGCCTGAGTGGTTTACAGACTGATCATCATTAATTCCTACCAACTGCCAAAAAAGAAAATGGTTACAGTTTGATTAGCTTTAAAAGCAATAGTTACATGACATTTTTAAACGAACAATAGCAAAACATGATACTGAGTTTTTCATATTATGTGTTGTGACTTTCACCCTTTAAGTCCCAATAGTGACCAACATCAATATTCTCCTAACAATATCCATAGATTGTCAAGTGCAACATCTATGAGAATTAATCAAATGATCACAAAGAGAAAAATCTCTGATCTTTTATCAATTTCTCCCAACTAATTCTGTAAGGAAATGTTCAGAGATCAGTTTGGAGAATTTGTTTGTGGATATTGGGGCTTAAGGGGTTAAGGGTGGCTTCATAGGGATGAGAAGTGATGATGTCACGAAAACTAAATTTGTGAAATCATCTGATTTGTTGCACAATCATGCAACTGGAAAAAGTAATGACCTGCACTCACCAAAGCCTAAACGTAACATGGGCAAAAGAACTTTTAAGTATGCAGAGGCTATTTATTTCAATTTTTTACCCAATTATGTTAAAAGTGCCACGTCTGTAAATAGTTTTAAAAAGATGCTGACAGAGTATTTTACCTTATAATTTTAATTTCTTATCTCTCAGCACACACTTTTTATATTGACCTAGCTAGATTTTTTACAGTATTATTGTTTATTTTAATCATGTATACACCTTAGGAATTTTTAAATAGTATACTTTTTTATTTCTCAGAGCCCCTATGGATACCAGCCTCATTGCTGAATAGGCTACCCTGATTAAATAAGGTTACAATCGACTCCCAGTAACTCGAAACCTCTATAACTTGAACCTCCCACTAACTTGAAGCAATTTTCATTTCCCTTCAGATCATTTTCTAAATAATCTTACCCTCGGTAACTCGAACTCCCGATAACTCGAACTTTTTGTCTATTTCCTTTGAAGGTTCGAATTATCAGGAGTCGACTGTACTCACTTACTTACTTACTTACATATCCAGAAAGAACAAGATGAAAAATGTTCACTTGGCAAAAATCAGCCTGTCACTGCAAATTGGTGATGAGATATATGCAATGTTATGCTCTGATGACTGCACATAAATCCTTCTAAAATAGGCCGGGAATGTTAACATTATGATCCAAGCCAATTTTTCAAGGATTTGTATGGAGTCATCAGAGCAAACCAGTGCTTATATCTATCTAAACAACAATTTGCACTAAAAAGGGCGATTTTTGGTAAGAGGGCTTTTTCTTCTTGTTCTCTCTGAATATGCCAACCAATCCTATAATTTCACAAATTTGAATTTTTGTAATTTAAGAAAACAGAAACCCTATGTGATTGATACTACCCGCAAGTAGCACAGGCTAAAATGCACCATCCAGTGAAAACTATTTAAGTTACCATACCAGTTTCATGCAGGTGACAATACTAACCTCAGCCTCTTTCTTTTTAAGTTCCGCTTGAACTTCTTCTAATTCCTCCTGCCCCTCATTGGGGTCCATTTCATATCCTTCCTTTAACATTTTAAGACCAAAGAAGACAAAAAGAGCCGTTGATACATACAGTGTGTATTTTCGTGGAATTACAGTTGTTGCAAAACCCAGAACTGCTGAAAGGACGGTCATGAGACCCAGTGCTCCCATGGCTCCAGTGAAAACTACCAACCTTGAATGTCTCATTGACATTATTGCCGCAATAAAGAATGTCTTATCGCCTAGCTCTGATACAATGATGACAGATAACGCAGCTACAAAACCATGTAAAAAGTCAAAGCTAAAGATACGTGATGACCGGCGAGATGATTGAGTTGTTTCTTTTGATATAGAACCTTGGAAGACAGCATCCTGAAAACGATAATGCAACCAGGTTAATAAAGACATTGTGGTTGTTTAAAATGCTAAATAAATACGCCAGCTGACAGCTGATGGTGACTGGGAAGGGAAGAGGACACAACATGAGCCCTGGAAATGATATCAACATATCTGGGGCTTGAACATTGGCTGGTTTCAGGATAGTATGTTTTGCACAGGATTCCAAATGTAATCCTGTTTTAGAGAGTTTTCATTTAAAATGATATCTCATTCACAAAATACGACAATAATTTATTTTCGACATGATGACATAATAAATGTTTTCAAAGTGAGGGAAATGCACTAGTCAGTGCAAAAAACCCTTGTGCACAATTTTTAAAATTGAATCTGTTGTCCAAAGGAGAAGGCTGTATCTCCAATCTGTTGATCCACTGGCTAAATTTCAGAATACCCGGCCACTGAAATATTCCGAACAACCCCTGCTACAGGTCTGCAGTCCGCAGTGCTATAAATGTGATAGGCCTCATTCTTAAAACCACATCACCCAAAACAAACACATTATAAATGAAATGTACTTTGTTCTTAATAATCCTCAAATCCCAACTGAGCCAGTTTAAAATAAAGCAGTCATTCTACTAAACTTAATATTCGGTGACTTCGGGACTGTGGACTGCAGTAGCAGTACATTTTATACACTTACTTAATGTCAAATTCACTGACTGTCGTACTGTAGACTGTGGCAGCAATACTTTTACACTAAATCAAATTTCAAATTCACTACCTATTTACACAACAATTTCCTTTTTACTGGCTGCAGACTGTGGATCCCGATAGCAGTACATTTAACACGTACATTTGTGGACAGGTATTCTGAAGTTGCTCAGATCCACTATTGGATCACTGAAGTCAGTTACTCAAAGAATGGGCTATTGCAATTTTATTTTTATAGCCATAACTCC
>CALNXI010004359.1:0-10345 GCA_942486025.1 Porites evermanni
TTCTGAGAAACGATAGGATAGAGAAAAATTAACAGTTTGTTCGTAAAAGCGTCATATTAGAATTTTAATCTATCGAACGTGGGCTATTGAGCAGGAGGAAGCCTGGAAACTAGGTTGCAGGTGTGTTTTGATGACATATGCGATGTAAAGTTTCTGGACCGAGAATACTTTCACCAGTTTGACGTAAAGATGAATTCCTTAATTAGCTTCCACCAGCATCCACGTAAATATGGTGATATGCGAAAAATGCTGAAAAATCGCCATAAATGAACATAATTTCTGTAAAAAAGAATACACGCATTCGTTAACAGTAAACTCCCCTGAACTTAACAGCGTAAGGTACAACTCATATCGCAACTTAACTCTAATTCACGTTGTTTGATCAGTCCCTGCAAAAGTCTTCTTGACTGTAACGTTTTCAATTTGATCTATTTTGACTGATCACGATCTTTTTGGATCCGACGTTGAGCAAGATTGATCGTACACGGTTTTTGCAGTGGTTTAAAAAATACCGATGAATTTTCGCTTTCTGTTGTGAGCCTGGCACTGGTAAGCCACATTAGTTCCGTAGTTTCGATAAAAGCGGGGAAAAGGTAGTCCTCCGGAGGTACTGCCGTTTTTCCGAAAAAATTTCCACCGGAATAAACCGTTTCTTTTGAATTCTCACCGAAATTACTGGGTTTTCGATACAAATGGTAAGCGCTGAACGGACTCTCTCTTCCCAGCACCCCGCCCGTTTTTTGCATCAGTTTGATTGACGCAAATCTCTGCACATTACTAGCCGGAAAAGGCTAATCGCAGTTGTGTTCATCGACCACACCAACTGTAATTCTCAATCCTGAAGACAGCTACTAGTGGATGAGAGATAAAAAGTGTGTGATAAGAGCGTCTCAATTGGGTTAACCGTTGGCCTGCCCTGGGTACCAGAGGTTTTTTTTCCTCACGTGCGGCGCCGCCTCAGAGTTGGCCGCAGGATTCAATTTTAAATTTTATTTCTATTTGACTTGTCTCTTGTAGATTTTTTTTAAACCTACATTACAATATTACATCATCCCATCCATTAAATAACAATATATAATCGGGCAAAGCTCTATAGGTCTGTCATCTTCATTACCTACCCTCTACTGTAAGTTTACGTTTTACTAAACTTCGGAAGAAATTAAGACGGAATCCACCAGGAAATTGAGTAATATTGATTTTCAGTGGACAAAAATCTTGTACCAGAATAATTTAAAGACGCATATTGCATTCTTTCTTACATTTTTCAAGGGCTAAAGATGTAATAAATCATCTGTAGTAACAACAACACATGAAATTTTCAGAATTTTACCTGTGTAATCACAATTCTTGTGAAATTTGACATTCATTTTCTCTGACTTCCATGAGAAATTTTCTTTGGTGTTACTAAAGATGATTTATTACATCTTAAGCCCTTGAAAAATGTAAAAAAGAATGCAATATTTTTTACATTATTCTGGTACAAGGTTTTTGTCCACTGAAAATTAAAATTACTCAATTTCCTAGTGGATTCCGTCTTAAATAAACTTGATAACTGGGTCCCTCGTCTTGTTCTGCCCAGCGGCCAGCCCGGTCTTTGCTATCGTAGTTTTTATATCTATAACCATAGTTATATTGAACAAATTCAACAACAATTCTCCGTCCTCTTATCACGTTTGCACAAGATGTTGTTTAAGTGTTTTTCTACGTAAGACCTTTCAGTATAGTTCAATTCAAGATTATTCGTGGACTCATTTGCAGATCTCAACTGTCAAAGGATATTATAGATAGACTGGTCAATTCGTTTTCGATTTTTAGTTTCACTTTTGTTTGTTGACGATAATGACAATCATGAAAACATTTCCATTTTCGCTCCTGGATATCGTCTTTCCCTCAAATTTGTGGAATTGTCACGCTTTGGGGTGTTCTTCGGACTCTTCTTAACTTATGAGCCAGGTCTGAACCGAGCTAGGGTGGTTTCCAAGAACTTGCCCTCATTACGTCAACAGCCCTGGTTTGGACTCATATCAAAAGGCCGGCTTGGGTCTTTTGTTTTGCTTGCTACGGCGGTACGATGTTATAATACATGGTCAGAACAATACTGAATCTTTTGTGTATAACCCAAAGAGATCTCAATTTTAAACTTTTACGGAACATTGGCCTTATACAGTGGTAACTCTCTCTTCACGGACTGAGCGGGCAGCTCCACTTACGGCTGCCTTGACAAAACCTGGAGAATTTGGAAAGCAGTGACCAGCAACCACTCCATCTCGCTTAAGGGAGCTTAAATTATACTAGGTTATGTCTCTGCCATTGATGAATCATCTGCTAATTACGACTGATTATAGTTATATCAGTTTCAAAACCATTGGCACAGTCCGCCCACAAATCCGATCATTGATGTAAAACGACCTTCATCTTGTGGCGTCAAGTTTGCTTTTATTTGGTTATTTTGCTGGCATATCCGCAACATTTAATGTCATTCAAAGATATTTCATTGTTAACAAGCAGGAATGATTGGTGAATCTTCAGATACGTCACCAGACGAAGATGGGGAGTAGGGTTCTTTTTCTTCTTCATTGTCTGTTATCCTTTCATATTCACTTGCTTTGTTGACCATCAACCCCTTCTTTTTGAACATGGAGTGGTCTTTAAGACAGCTACAAGAAACAACATTAGTCACGAGTTATAACTGATGAGTAGTGCATTATGCAATCCGAACATGCATAAAACTTAACCTATTTACACAATGCATACTACGGTTATAGAACTTGAAGTATAAAATAATGAGCTATTACAGAGCTCAGACTAAAACTCTGACACGACCAGAACTCAACCTACAGTTTACACTGCAGCTAAGATCTTCAAAAAGTCAGAAAAGGTAGAAAAAAAGTGATAGTATATAAACAAAATAGACAGTATCAATAGCTACCATGATAGTATATTTAACAATTATTTCACGAGTGCGCGTTGGATATGAGATGGAAGAAAGCCAACGAGGCCCTTATCATCTCATAACCAACAAGCGCGAGTGGAATAATTGATTTATTAAAAACGCCCACAAAATATCAAATTCTTCCGAATTAATTTGTAAAAAAACCCCGATTTTCAGCTTGTTTTTAATTTTGAGGAGGCACGCACAGTTACCTTACTTGGAGAGCATGGTATAATAGCTCATATACCAAGATGGCTAAGCCAATCAGAGCTCTAGAACTGCATCATTCCAATGACTCAGTTTTTAATAAAAAGAAAGTAGACAGTTATATATTGCTACCAACCATTCCGAAATCTGCGGCATTTCACTTCAAAATGAACTATCTAAAATAGTAAAAATCAGAATGTGGTGCTTTGTTCAAGTTTGTCGCTTCCACCTCAAATTTCACATGGTAATCCGGCGTGCACCAAAAAGTGTGTTTGCCGTGCAAAATTGTTGTTCATCTTACTAAACCTATTGTTTTTTTTTCGTGGGTTGCTATAAAGCTTCCTAATATAAATATTATGATTCAGCCAGTGAACTTACAAGGTAAAAGCAAAAGGCAATAGCAGAAAAATGCCCGCTAAAAACAAAACGAATCCAGGAGCATTGAACTTCAATGATTTTGGATACAATGAGTTCAACATGGCGGTTCCAACCAATGTGCAAAGCATCTCAACTGAAGAAACAGCGGAGAACAGCGAGCCTGAAAAGGATAAGAAAACATATCTAACACGAATATAAAAGAGTTTTTCACAACTTGCAACCAGCATAAAATACCACAAGGTTAGAATGTTTTTCCTCCTCAATATATCATTACAGTAGCACCTTTTCCCTCAAAATTGGTTTGCCTTAGTAGTAAACAGCAAAATATTGCAAGCTTTGCCCATTTTTTCTCCATTTAGACTACCGTGAAGGAAAACAAATTGTGACGGAAAACTTGCTAAGTGCAACTACGATTTTTGGGCCTGAGAGAGGATCTCTCTTTGCCACCTTCCCACTACGCACCACGCGCTACTTTATAATCATCAGAGACACGCCTAGGAACGAGTTATTGACAAAGAAACCAGTAATCACGCTTTATCAGCAAAGTAACCAATCTGCTGGAGGTAACAGTTAATATTTTCGAGTTTTTGACGTCCATTACGTCATTTCCATGGTCTCTTATCGACCGAGTACTCGACAAACCAGCGCGCGATCGGTCGATTGGAATGTGGAGGTAAAGGGTATAATTGGTATAAGATGACGCAAGGAGAATTTTGATCCATTTTATCTTCCGTTGCTTAGAGTAAGTTTACCTTGATCATCCGAGCTGACAATCTTTGACATCATTGCTCTTATTACTGGGGGTCCTGCACCGCCAAATATACCAACGATGGGACCTGACAGAAAAAAAAATGTACTCAATCCCATGCACTAACGTTTTACCATAAATCCTCTATTAATATAGGTAATAACATGATTTGTAGTGATATTTGGCATAAATACCACAAGTGATATTTCGAAATTGCCCGCTACACTGCTTTTGTTTGGATGCCATGCAATGACGTGAAAGAAATGTACTTTTTTACGTTCTCCTTTCGTCGCCGTCGTTATTGCTTAAGATCTCTAATTCCCGGGACCTTTCAAAGCATTATTTTTAAAACAAGATAAACGGTATTTGGCTTATCAGATGACGGTACAATTATTGCAAAAGGAAGGCCGCCAGTTAGTTTAGATCTCTTTTACAAAAGCGATCTTTAGATTAGAGGACAAGGGCGACCGCGAGGACGAGATGGAACTTAAAGTTATTTCGCGCACTCTCAAAAAACATATACTTCCCGGAAAGCTATATCGTACTTTTTGTCAATAAAAAAGTAAGCGTTATACGTTATATTTTTTTGAAGGAAGTTTAGCCCTCTCCTGATCCCAAACTATGATGGTGAACCCGCAGTAAAACGACGAAGCTGGTTCAAAAGGGGCGCACTACTTAGTGTTGAGAAAGTTACGTCCTCGTTTTCGTCCTCGTCTTAGAATCTAGGTAGAGCCCTTTTAAAGTCTTAAAAAACACTTACTGAGAAAAACCAAGAGAAGCGTTTCGGAAAATCCAAGCATCACCAAGAAGCCTAAATACGACAACAAAGCGATACGTGCGACATTGACATCAGCAAGACACATTCCAAAGGCTTTGATAGCAGTAACTCCACCTGCGCCGTGCATGAATTGACGGAACGCTGAGAAATAGCCCACGTATTCGGGCGTGAAGCAGAGCGGCGAATGTAGCGTGTAAAGATTCATGACACTGCTGGTGCTCATCACAGCTATGTCTGTTATACCAACACTTGCTGTCAGGATAACTAGATTTCGTTTTCTAAAACCTGAGGCTTCGCGGTAAACTCTCCAAGAGGACTTAAAGTTGTCAAGGCTGAACAGTTTTCCTCTTTCTACGGTGGACTCGAGTCTTGATTCAGGCACGATGAATACTGCATACAGCAGAGAGGTCAC
The DNA here is from genome assembly GCA_942486025.1 of Porites evermanni. Lineage (NCBI taxonomy): Eukaryota > Metazoa > Cnidaria > Anthozoa > Scleractinia > Poritidae > Porites > Porites evermanni. Next base: position 5,456 of record CALNXI010004359.1, read on the forward strand.
GTGACACCCCAATATGAACCAGAAGGGTGGAGTGAATCCCAGTTTCTCAATCCACAAGCCACTCGATAGCTGAGCGACCATGCCTCCTAGAAATATGATGAGTTCTATAATACCTGCCATCAACAAAAAAGGGATTGTTAATAGGGGGCTTAAGCAACAAGGCCAATTTGTGTAAAAAAATATATGTACATGTCGCGGTTTAATTTTATCCTTGGTTTAAATCTTATTATTTGGGTGTCGCCCAAATAAAGTAATCGAGTTCGTTTGTTTTGATTCAAAGTTGCAATAGGCACGCAATACGTGCGAACGTAAACAGGCCAAGCGACGCGAATGTCTGCCTCGCGCTGTCAAAATTCCATGATTTCGTGCATGAGATAATTGTTAAAGGGTAACATTGAATGATGCATAATTTCATTGCAAATTTTCGGAAAGGAGGTGATTTCTTAAAATCTTACGAGCAAAATGACCTCGTCAACAAGTTGCATTCTTTCACGATCGAACCGTAAAAGGGGCAGAGTCCAACATCTTTAAGTACAAACCGCGTTCTATTATTAAAATCCTTGGGTAATTAGATTAAGTCGTATTCTCTCATACACGAACCACACGATAGTCTTCCTAGTAGCCGTTTTTAGTATCGTCACGCAACGCTCCTCCCCACAAACGGCTGCTCACATTCAAACAACATTCCTTTCCATTTGTAGTCTTTGCGCCAATCAGATCACTGACATTGTTTAGTATGTGACCACTCAAATCACAGAATATTGTAAACAACGTGGTTTTTCCCGCGTTCTGAAATTCTCAAGTTCTCGAGGAGGAGCGTTGCGTTAACGATACTAAAAACGGCTGCGAGGGAGACTAACCACACGAAAGTGGCAAATTCCAAAGCTTTCACGTGCAAAGTGCGTGACAATACAACTCACAGTAAGGGCCTCATCACATAAGCGGGGAAGCAATGCGCATGAACAGTGTGTTACCCGCTGTCCTGTTTATTGCTTGGTTCATTCTCCGGGCCGCCCGGCAAGCGTGATTCCTTGGAAAATTTCCACTCCAGATCCCGGCATCACAATACTGGGATCCCAGCTAACCGGGCTGGCTCGGTTGTCATATTATCGCAAAGTTGATTTTTGTTGGGTTTAACTAAGGCGCCGAGATCTCTGCAAAGCGAGCCAGCCCAGCTCATGTAATTAGGCCCTTAGTTCTATAGCCAGATTTTACGCCCTCCCCTTGACCTCACAGATTTTTCAAAGCCCCCGAGCACACACACAAAACTTCAGCCCCCACCCCTCAACATCTTCATACCCCCTTCTCTATACTAAATGAACTTTTGGCCTTATCCATGTTCTCTCCATACAAATATTAACAAAATAAGCGAAAAACAGTCCTAAACAAAAAGTCCAACCATGTTTAAAATAAGTGAAAACATGTTCTCGACTATTGATAAGACTTTTCACAACCACCACTTCATTTCAACACACTGTAACTACCCTATCCCTTCATAACCAAATAGTAAAATTTACGACCAAGGATAAAACTGAACCACAACATATATATGCGATTTTAAAAAAAATCGGATTCGGGTGGGTGTGGTATGAATAGTGATTCAGCGTGATCTCGCGTGATCTTGCGTCCCAGTTAACAAGGTGAGTTAAGTGATGACCTTTTCTTATCGGTCTGACAGCAGTCCGTTTCACCCATCTTCACGAAAGAGAGGGCAATGGGAAAGTAAATCGCCATTAGTGATAAATACATTGATCAAAATCGAAAATTTAAAATTTTCTTTCCAGGTTGAAACACTTTTTAAGTAAGTATCAGGATTTGCATCTTCTCTTATTTTTGCATTGAGTCATTCATCCTATCAGATAGTTACCACTCATTAATTATTTCCTCTACATGTTTAATGTTGGGAGAATATCCTTTTTAAATTTGGAATTGCTGCACATCAAGACACTGCTGACCACATAAGCAGAGGGAACTTCACTTACTCAGTCTCAAGGCAATTTGTGTTTGATCTGTTGTGTCTGCGATATATGACATACAGGCCAGGATTATGGTTGTATAATATCCACAAAGTCCATGTAGAAAGGCACCAACAAACAAACAGTAAATAGGCAACTCAAAGATCATGACAATAAGTACACCTGCCGTATCCAGAACACCGCCCAGGACAGGTACAATGAGCGTTGGGCGTCGGCCGACCTTGTCTGACCAGCCTCCCATGAACAATGTTATGATGATGGATGGAAGAGCAGAAAACATCACAATGCCAAGTTGGACATAAGAGGCATATGTCTGTACCTGTTGTAAATAGCACCAGGGTCCAGCTGTTCAACAATTGGATAGCGCTATTCACTGGATAAATCTCTAAACAGTGGGTGACACAATTAATTTCCCTAATACCTTAATCCACTGGATATTTATCCAGTGCATAGTGCTATCCAATATTTGAACAATTGGGCCCAGATCATTATATTTCTTACAGATTTAACCTCAATTCCAGGGTTCTCTCCTACTTAATTTGTTGCTCTAGGGGATGGGCTGAAGAAAACCTTAGGAGGATGGTTCCTACGGTTTACTATGTAGAGTTATATTAATTTATCCAATGAAAGTTAGAGAGATTGTTAGAGAGAGTAACCAATAAGAAGTGTAGCATATTTTTGGATCCATTAATAATTATTTATTTGGTTGAATTGTTTGGTCTGCTGTGAGTAAGCAATTCTAGCCTGTGTAGCTGGTAGGTTTTTGGTGTGATTTTGGTTTTTGACAGTCAGCATGCTAGGTTAAATGAGAAAATAACTAGGTGAGGGGGCAAGGGGGTAAGATAACCTCCCTTCAACCCCTCCCCGATCGTTTTCTGGTGCGGCGACGGTTTGGCTTTTACATGGCTGTATCTGTTACTTTATGATCGAACCACCAAGAAAAAAAAACACACCAAAAAAATTGCTAGCTGTACAGGCTAATCAAAAGAGTAGTCCTTGCTCTCAACATAATTTATTTAACTAAGAGGTGACTGGTTATGAAAGGTGGCAAACATCAAAGAAAAGAAACAACGGTGCTACAGTAGTTTATGTCAGCTTGCTGACAGTGCACAATCCTTTGTTTTTTGTTCATAAATTTGTCCATGGAGCAATTAACCTGACATTATTAATAGCAAATAAGATCAAAATGATAGGAGTACTATAAAGTGCACAGGTCAAGCCCACAAAAACACATTAGGGTCTGACAGGCTTCATAATCATTCCACTCTATTAACTATGCTCTGGGCTTTTTTAACTTCACAACTGCAGAAGATCACGTGACTATATAATCAATGATAGTGATTGCATCTTTATGGGCTTTTTTGCAGAATATTGTCACATGGTACAAAAAAGACCTTGCTGGTTGGCAAACAACACAGCTTAGGGGCAAAAACAGAACAAAGAGGTAACAGCTGGGATTTCCCCTGGCTATTATAAATGTGGCCCCCAGCTACTTTCGTAAGAAAATAGAAGAAAAATAGAACCAAAAGAAATCCCTTGCTGTCTGATTCCCCGCCTACTTGTTGTATTTTATACCCGGCAACTTGAAATCTTAGTGACATCCCTGATCATTAAAAAAGCTATAATATACCCTCTTCTTTAACATTCCACTGCATTGTTTGCCATCCAGCAAGGTATTTTTTGTACCTTGTGACCGTAAACGTATTCTGCATTGTGCTGCACTCATTATCAACCAAAATGATCCAATTAGGAAGCAAAAAAGGCACGAGATCATAAACTAAGACAGTATAGCACCCCTCCCAATATTAAAAACTCCCCACTTATTTTTTTCACTTGGGTTTAAAATTTCAGTAAATTTTACCATGTTTAAACTAGAAATGCCCTATACAAGTCAAACTGTATAAATGTGTGTGAGCTGAGTGTTTTCTGACCCAAAACCGCTTTTGTATGACTCAACCCCCTGTGTAACTAGACTTGTAATGCTTATGACCCTAGCCAAGACATTTTGTTGTGTTAGTATTATGAGGTGTCATAAAAAGTGCTTTTTGCTCTTGAAGAAAACTGTAGTTAGATTTAAGTCTGTAAGATTTGTTCGCGATGAGGCATTAAAGTTATAATGTTACTGCTATCAAGAAGAGAAGTCGTTTTGGAGTTATAACAGAATAGTGCACTATCTTGGCATTATTAAAACTTAGCAGCAGGGTTCTACTATAAAACCTTAAAGATTATACCTCTTTTTCAAGCTTCTTCATTGTATCATTCAATTTTAAACCACAACCTGTGTCACCATCATCTTGTTGAAAGTGATATGGAAACCCTCTAGCCTCACTCAGTCTTTTGTATACATACTGCTGAGCTATCGGCATGCTCATAAAGAACCCAAATGCATAAAAAAACATGACTGGTTCCACTGTAAGCATCATCCTCCATGACAACCTTCTTGTTGTTGACATGGCAATGCAAGTGAGATTAACCTAACAGGATGAAAACAAAATTATAACCAGGTTAATCATGAAATAGAATAAAAAAATAATTATTAATCCCTGAGTGTCAAACTACTAAAGGCAGTAAATTGCTATAATAACAGAATGGCTAGTGTTAAGTCCACTCCAACGTTTTTTACAGGTGCTAATTGTTACACATTTGATAGGCTGAGTGTTATGTAGGAAATTAAAACACTCCATGACATCATCATCATCACTAAATCAGTCAGCCACATCCAAAAGGGGAGGGGGGTTGGGGTAAAAGCGAGCTGCTTTGAGTTTGAAACCCTGACCCGGTTTAGTGCAAAAAATATTCTACAATTCAGACACTGTTTAGGACAACAGTGTCAATTTTATTACCCCTGACTGTTTAAGACAAAGAACATAATGCACTCTGTCTTTGCCCAAAATTATATACCTTGTTTAGTACA
>CALNXI010004359.1:10440-27814 GCA_942486025.1 Porites evermanni
CCCCCCCCCCCCCCCCCCCCCGCCCCACCTTCCCCTCACCCCCCGCCGGTAGCTGCATGAAGGTTTCGCCACTATGCAACTTTCCTGTTTCAGCATACTGACTTTATCCACAGTACAGCAGTTAAATTACACGTTAGCAAGGCAATGTGAGAAGCTTCACTTGACAAATCTGTGGCCAAAGTAGCGGGAAACATTATATTCCGAGTGAAACAACAACCAAACGGCTTTTGTGTAAGTCATGCATTGGACAATATATAGCGAGATGGCGAATGAGAAAGTTGAATTAGTTCTGTCTTTCATCCAACAATAGCCGGATAGGACTTCAATCAGTTGCTTATATACAAACCTAAGATTTCAATATGCTTCCACACTTGCATAAGAACTCATAAGCGATCGGCTGAGCTGCCAAGTTTTCGGTGGCGTGAGTCAGCTGAGTCAAGTACGTGTGCAGGAAAAAATAACAAACGTTTAAACAAAAACATACCTCCGCAACTGTGCTCCGCAAGTGTACTATAAAGTTTGGATGGAAATACAGCTATTTTGATTAAACAATGAATTTTTAACCCACAATCAGATAGATGAGTCAGCTCACATTCCTTCGAGATTGTGCAACCGAGTCACGAGTTTACCTATTTATTATTTTTCCACCCCCCGTCACACAACGATGATTCCGAACGCAAGGAACACGAAGGAACACAACTAACAAAGGGTGGTGGTTTGCAAAGTTTTTTCTTTCCAAAAGAATTTTTCGGTAAATTAATTACTGAACAGTTTTCCGGCCCCTCAATTCAGATTTTACCATATTTTTGAGACTCTTAAGCGACTTGAGTAAACTTTCTCTCAGTTTCAAGGCAAAAACATAACTGTGAGGTACAAAAATAATGACAATGTTACAAAACAATTAGTTCATGCTTCAGCTGTGCGTATGTCGAGATATTGGTGAGTACTTGGAAGGAGTTGCGCCTCGAGCAACTCTAGCCTCTTTCGTGCTCTCCAAACTTCCCAAGTGCTCAATATCTCGACATACGCGCAGATGAGGCATGAACTAATCGTTTTATAACATTGTCCGAAGCGATCAAATGCGGAAGTGAACTTATTTGTTATTGTACCAGTACGCGTCTGTTTACCTCACAGTTATGTTTTTGCCTTGAAACTGAGAGAAAGTTTACTCAAGTCGCTTAAGATCACTCTCAAAAAGATGGCAAAATCCAAATTGAGGTGCCGGAAAACTGTTCAGTAATTCACCGAAAAATTCTTTTTGAAAGAAAAAACTTTGCAAACACGCCATAGCTCGCACAGCTCGCGCAGATGACAACAACAACACTCACCTCTTTTCCTTACTATAGGTTAACAAATTCAAACGTTTTTTTTCTTGAATCTACGTTATAAAACACATGGTTAACGCTTCATCTTGTACTGTTGAGTAATGGATGCACTTGGGAGACGCCTTGGGACGATTGCTTCGACGTATAAATAGCGTGCTCAATGCGTTTAGTACGAAGCACGCTCGCGCTATTGGCCATTTCGGAGTTGCGTAGGGAACTGGGGCGAGTTTCAAATTCAATAAACTGACTGACACCATCATATGCATATAGAGCGGTTTTCACTTGACTGTCGTAAAACCAAAACCAAAGTAAATACACTAGCCAACCAAAGGGCGTAGTAAAACCAAAACCAAAACCAAAACCAATCCCTTTCGACAGTCAAGTGAAAACCGCTCTAAAAGGTCATGTTGAGATTGATCATTGTTTGGTATATGGTGCTCTAAAGTTGTACAGGGATCAAGTTATGACTCTTGAAACATGGTTAAAAATCCATACAAACGTCCCTCAAAACCATATAAACGTTTTCTTTGAAACTGTAAAATTCGTCATGCATCTACTACTTGGGAGGAACTAATTCGAAAATCACTGTGTTTGCCCATTTTTATGAATATCACAGAAATCGTGAAAAAAATTAAGAGTTTATATGGTTTTGGGGGACGCTGTCACAAAATTACAGAGGTTTGTATGGATCTTTAACCATGTTTCAAGAGTCATAACTTGAACCCTGTGCAACTTTAAAGCACCAAAATTGTTCAAAAAACCAATCTCAACATAACCTTTTATATGGTGGTGTCAGTTTATCGATTAATTTGAATTTGAAACTCGCCCCAGTTCCCTACACAAGCTGATTACAACACGGCTTTGTCGCGCCATACCACAGGCAGACCACCCTTTGTTAAGAACGTCATGACTAAAGGCTGTTTCACAGATTTGAATGTTAATGTTTTAATTTCGGTTCAAATTCAAACAAAATGTTAACTTTCGTCCGCGTTTTTTTTGTTCTGTGCAAGGCGCAATTATCAGAGTTCTTTTTCCCGATGATGGGGAGACAGAGATGCGTGGCGTTAAGTTAATTGAAACGGAGGGGTGAGAGGGTAAGCAACAGATCAGGCTGTTTCCCTTTTGGCGAAGAGACAATATGGGTGCTTACTATAACTGGTGGCTTTCTTGATTTTTAAACGCACCGCGGAAATAAAGGAAAGAGTAGGTCAATGTAAGCCAAGATCAGTAGCTACCTTTTTAAGAAAGGCGGCTTTATCTCGACGATTTCAGGGTAAAAAAAGGGACTTTAAACAGTCTAGGATCAGCCTTTTTTAACGGTGGAGGGAGTGATCTTTAAAAGTGTGTACTGAAAACGGCTTTGTAGTTCCTCCAGCCGTGCATTAGCCTGTGGAGAGGATTGGAAAGACGTATACGTTACCAGGCTAGCCGTGGAGGCGAAAGTTTAAGAAAACGTTGAGAATATAACTAAAAGGTCACATTTTATCAAGAACTTTAATTTTATGCAAGTTGATTGAAAATAAAATACAAATAAAGCAACATACGGTTTTTAAATAAGCTTTATGTTACCTTTTTCTAACAAAACTAGCAAAAAACAAAACTAAACTAAACACTACAAATGACAAAGTATGTGTGCACTGTAACACGATTCAGATACCATACAGTTTTCATGATTTGATATTGATTTCAGTTCCTGCTGCCCACAGCTGTCATTTAGATTCTCTTCTTTTAAACAATTTGTTAATCATTCTATCTTATATTTTGAGAAAATGAGTCTATCGGCACAGGATACCCAAACTCACAGTTTGAGTGCTCAGTAAGATAAAACTGTGCCTTTCTAATATTTCATTTATGGCGTTTCTATGGGAACATAAAATTTGAAAAAAATGATCTATAATCATAAACTTATAGACAAGTGCAGACACACACACAAAAAAAACTTTTGCTACATTAAGTGTCCTTAAAGTAAATTGTGTCTTTACGGCATCCTTACTGAGTATGAGTTAAGAATAATGGTTTTTTTCCGAATTTTTTGTTAGCGCAAACATTAGAGAGGTACAGTTAAGTTTTCTTGAACCGTCAAACCGAGTGATTGAGAAATCTTGTAGCCAAATTTAGAAAGAAAAAGAAGCTAAAAAAGCTAAAAAAATCTTTAATGTCAGTGCATTACCTAACGAGAGATATTAACACTTCGAAAAATGACAGGCTCTATGCGTTGATTAAGCGATTTGCGAACACTATATCCTAAAGCTATTACTATGTATTTTACAACTTGCTGTCATCATGCCCGGCTGCAGTTACGTCTTGCATAGGTAAGTGCTGTCCAGTAATCTGTTTCTCGTCAATCATGGGTCCTGGGTATAAATCAGATAAAAGAAGCCGTTGGAAGAACTTGTAAAAGCCCTCCAGTCTTTGTAGGTTGGAGTTCAGTAAAAAAGAAGCAATTTTTAATCTGCGCAAGGAACTTTCTGTTACCTTTGGATTGGTGTCGAAGCAATAAGTAAAACGTTGTTCGGAGAAAATCCGGCACATATGATCAACTCATTAGCTCAATTGTTTTACCTTAAAAGGTACCAGACTTCAAAACGGTAGACTCCGGTTTGTTTCAGACCCCGTGCAGAATCAATGCTCTGCAGGGCCCTGAATAGAAAGTAGCTGGGAAGTTGCTGCTTTTGCTTCACTTTTGCATATGGTCAGACATTCTTACTAGTCCTCTCAGATAAGTCGATAAAGACGAAAAACCGCAAGCCCTTTTGCAGAGAGCATGATTTTCTCTTAATCTTTTTCTGTGAGGCGTAAAAGAATCACCACAGGCGTAAAAATTACCAAAAAAAAAGAAAGCAAAGGGGTCTGAACTGAAATCAAGGCATTCCATGCAGTGACGCATGCAGGTGTCTCAGTTTAAACACCTTTTGCAAAAACCGAAATTCGAGCGCTTTGCTCCCCTCGTACAAACACAATTATGATCGAATTGCCTGGTTATTCTCAGCTCTGGGGAGCGATATAGCCTTTTAAAAAGGCTTTCTTCCTCTACCACCCCAAGGAACGCTAGCTGTCCCGGCAAAAGAGAAGATACCAAAAGCCCCTGATGATACGGCTGTAACATAATGATATCAAAACACTAGTTACCTGTAGTTATTATTGTGAGGTTGCTGGCTGTCGATGCAGTCGTCGAGGTTCTGTCCCTTAGAAACAAAATCTTCATTCTTGTCCTCCTTAAGGATTTGACCAGACTATCCTTTATCTAAAAAAAGATTGAGAACGTTATCTAAAGGATATATATCTGACCAAGTTCCAAAGCTATCGCATTTTACGCCATTTCTTGTCCTTTTGCCTTTAATTTGCTTCACTGTCTGTGCATCCCATTGTAAAGCGTGCTCGAGAATGACAAGAGGTTAAACTTAGAACTGAGGAATCTGAATACAAAACGAATTCTGGCGTTTCTAAATTATTCAAATAACCCAAACTCCGTCATGTTCTAAATAAGTTTCCTCAGATCAAAAAAAGGTCCATAGTTAAAACTGGAAATTTGACAATTTAAGATTTGGGCAGCTTGAATGTTTCTGTAATAACCCAAACTCCGTCATGTTCTAAATAAGTTTCCGCAAACCAAAAAAGGTCCATAGTTAAAACTGAAAATTTGACAATTTAAGATTTCGGCAGCTTGAATGTTTCTGAAATACCTGGTCATCCAGCAAACCATGAAAGATGCAAAATAAAAGGCCCTGAAGAGAAAATGAGAGAGAAACTGATGGTTGTTATTTAGTCACAGATAGTACACAACACGACAGTAAGATATGCGAGAAAAGTTTACCAAATTTTGTTTAGGGCATACCCTCGCACTCTCACAGTTCTGACGCTTTTATTGTATTTGTTTGTACCAAGATTTTATAAATAAGAATCCTTCCCTTAAAGCGCCCTGGCCTGTACCTGCTGTTACATATCACGCGCCGCGTATTGTAAATGTAATTTTATTACCCACGAAACACTAAGGAGCTTTAAAGAAGTCGTTTAAAAGTGATCGTGCGATTCGAGGTGGGATTGAAGATGTTGATATTTCAGCTGGTACCGTGTTTCCTCGAATAAAGCCGGGGGGCGATTATCTTACTTTTTGCACCAAAATAAGGCGATTGTTTGATTGAAGGAGATTATTCGAGACAGTTTTGAGTGCGTGTGCGCAAGATCGCAGCGGCTGGACTAGGAAGCTTGCGGCCCTGCTGGATTAGGGTAATGACGATACGGCTAGTTTAGTTATTTGCCTTTTATTTGTCATTTTACGCTACGTCATGTTGTGTTTGTATCTGCCTTTAAACACTCATTTTTGTTTATTACCAGCCTTTTACCTGTAAAGAGTTTAAGATGATAAACAGATACAGGATGATCTCGCTTAATTCAGCGACAAACCCTAGCAGCCACGTGACTCCCAGTAAGGGAAGGAGGGCAGCAACACTCTTCATTCCTCTTCTGTGAAGAAAAAACGCGATGAATTATGGGCTCTCTTTAAAACGAGGAACGCGGAATCAGCGAGACGGGGAATGAGGAACGAAGAACGAATTCCCCTTCGCAAAAAAATTCCTCATTTTATAGATTCCTGCTTTTGAAGATTTCCCATTTCAAAGATTCCCCGTTTTAAAAATTCCCCGTTCCTCATACAGTAAAAATCCACATATAAGAACCTAGACTTTTCGAGGTCAGGCTGAACAGGTTCTTCTATTTTAGGGTAGTTTTTCACAATTCAGCGTGACCATGTTCTTTAAAGGCTCTTATTTTTCAGAGGTTGTCATAGTGTAAACATTGGCAGAAATATTGTATTACTAATACATAATGGCAAACAATCAAGGTCCAAAAAGAACATCAAAACATTTCAATACAATAACGTGTTGTCACTGAAAAGTTTCTCATACAATTAAAATAGAAAATTTTGACCATCAAAATTAGACTGATTCTTTTGTATAAGCACCTATTTTTCTTTCCCAGGCTGAACAGGGTCTTATATTTTTGGGTATTTAACTGCCAAATTTCAGCCTGCAGGTTCTTAAATCACTGGGTTCTTATATGTGGGTTTTTACTAAAGATAGCCATGCATGATTTAAGGGAGACGTCACACCAATTCTCTTTTAAGTGACCCTTTGAAAGTACAAACCAACGACATTTCTTTACCAGTGTTAAGGACAAATAAAGGTCAAAATTTTATTTGAAATAGCTATTCCGGCAAAGGGAAACTCTCTTTAAATGATTTTGAATTCCGAACAGGTTATGTACTGTTAAGAATGGCAATCATCGAGGAAAGTCGGGCCAACCTTCTAAGCCGGTTCTTGGCATGTCAGGTTTCAAAATCAAAAGCTGTATTATGAAACAAACCTTAAAAACGGATCAGCAAAGCACGCTATGAACCGGTGAGTTTAGTGGGCGGATCTCTCATAAAAAAATCTGCCTATCACTGAGTAGATCGAAAAGATTTAAAATTGAATAGGAAACTGATCTTCAAGGCGACTAGAGAACCGAAGGGAAATCTCCCGGCTAAAATGAAACTAAAAGAGTTACATTCTTTGTTCCAAGAAGATAGCTTGCCTGAGATGCTGTTATATTTTACTTACTTGGCTTTCTGGACATGGTTACTATGATACTTGATTGATATCTTAGTAAATATCACTCTTAACAGAACCACGAAGATAATGACATTGATCTGCAATGATACAATATTGTTAGGGAGTATTCATGCTTTCTTTTTTTTTCTGTTTATGGTATCCCAATTGGAAGCCTTCGGTCATAGCTGAGTTATTCTATTAAGTAACTCCGGTCTACTATAGAAGACACCATACACTAGCTAAAGTATACTTGAGTGATCTGCCTTTTTTGGAGTAGTACATGGATTGAAAAAGACAAAATTATGAATTAGTATTTAATGACCGCTGTAAAAGCTAACTTGAGAGATTAAGGGCACGGTGCGTGGACAGCGAAAGTTGAAGTGAGGGACGGGGGATACCCTGAGAGCAGTGGTCTGCAAAAACCACTGCTCGCGGGTAAACGGGAGAGAAAAATATGGAGTTTTATCACCTGTCTCCCGCCCCCACGGTATTCCGTACCTTCTTCCTGTAACTCACGCATGCTTCAGCTAATTCTGGTGCTCACTAGTCCCCTCCCCTCCCCTCCCTTCACGTTCCCCGCCCATAGGAAAACGGACGCCTGAATTGCAGGCAGCGTCAGAGTTTGCACAGTGTACCTACAAGTCGATACAATCTTGCGTGCTACCATAAGTTATCCGTTAAACTAAACGAATACTGGTACACTGCAAGATGTATTGCTGAAAGTAAAAGACGCGGCTTACCGATAGGATTGTCAGGATTGGTGCTTTGTACAGCCACTCGCCATCGTGGAGCCAACACCTTATGAAAATCAAAAAAAATTTCCACTTTTTTGTATCCCTTATATATGACGTGTGCTTTCATAAACACACTGAAGATTTATTATAGTATAAAGAACAGAAGTACTGGGACAAGAGTCACCAATTCAGCTGCACCGTCATATACATACCGTTAATCCTCTATTACCCCCCGGGGGCTTATTTAGTTCAAACACATTTGAGGGGGGGTTAATAGAGACGGGAGGCTTACTTGAGAGGGGGGCTTATTTAATTTAGCAGACAACGGTGTCAGTTCTCCATAAAGAACTAGGATAAAAAGAGGAAAAGCTCAAGTACAAAAAGTTGGAGATCATGCAGCCGAGGATCAAAAACAAATCCAAACTTCTATTTGGTGAATAAACCATCCCTGATCTGCAGTCCCCGTGAAGTTTTACAGTCGTGATAGATTGATACAGCTATTATTAGTGAATAATGATAGGGGGAGGAGAGGGAGGGGACTTATTAAATGTTTTTCCCATGAAAAGGAGGGCTTATTAGAGAGAAGGGGCTTACTTGAGAGGTGAAGAGGGGGCTTAATAGACGATTTACGAAATCATCCACTCTCTTGAGCATTATGTGAAGAGAGGGCTGCACCACCTAACCCGCGAGAGCACGGGTGAAACAAGAGAGCAGAAAAAGGGTTCTGCTCTAACCTGCACATAAATGGGTCATATCAACTAACCTGGTACGTATAATTTCCGCGGGAAGTTTCAGTGTTCCGCACATGACTTCTTTGTAGTAAGTCTTAGACATATCATATGTCAGGGGCCTAATGGCTGCTATCAGCCCAACGATAACCACAGGAAAACCTGGAAACAGTTACAGATTAAAAGCTGGCTTTTTGTTTTTGCATCTTGAATGGTCCCAGGTGACCGGGGCAATACTAACACTTTGCAGTTAGAGGTTTATGAAAGGAGGGAGGTGCTTACGTTCGCAAAAGTTGGATGATATAAAAATCACAGAATTTAAACTTTACATAAAGCCGACAGTAGTCGAACAGGCGAAGGAAGTGGTAGAGTATAAGGTATTTGTGCTGCATGTATTTGGGTTCGAAAATTATTTTATCAATAACTAGCTAGGATTAATGAAGGCAATCGTAGGTGAACTCGTGTTTTGTATTTGGGAAAAAAGAGAAAATCTTTTATCTAAGAGGCTATTAAAATCACGCAATAGACTGGCCTGTCGATTCAATCAAATTCGTCCCCAGGACGCTTCTCTTGTCACGAAGTGAAACTAGCGAGTGAAAGATCTTCTTAGGGACGGATGTCACGAAGTTGCCCATGGCCACTCGATAACCGCAGTCAACGCGCACACCTTAATATCCCTCTTTCGGTATATCAGAGTTTTAATATGAATCGAGGTCTGGTCAGCTCTGGTCTTATTTCTGTATTTGGTTTGGTTTTCATTGTGTTCAAATCTCTTCTGAGAAACGATTGTTGGTTTTCCTATGACGTCACTGAAATTCAAACTACAAAACTATCGATCCTACTGAGAATTTACTTTCATGTTATATTACAACAGCTGAAAAGTAATGTTCATACAAATTTTCACTTCAAAAGCGTTCTTGGTTTTGTGTTAGAGCATGCTTGAATTTCTAAGCTTTTGCGTGACGCGGCTTTTACGTGACGGCCGAGAGAGCTGTCATGTAGGTTAAAAAAGTGAGTTATTTCGGGGAATTTCGCTATTTAAACTGTTAATGTATTAGAAAAAGCATTACTTTACTATTTATGAGTTCCTCGAGGGAACAATTCACGCTTTTTTAGCAAAACTCGGTAACAGATGTTTCTGTTGGTTTCCGTCCACCATGTTGGTGCCCATCCAGGTGGGCATATTTGCCTCCTATCATTTCCCAGATTCTGGCCTTAAACTATTGAACAGTTTTAATATTTATTTTGATTTATTTTGAATGGCGTGACGGCTGAAAACTAGCAATAGGATCGAGAAAAATTAACAGTTTGTAAGAGCGTCATGTTAGAATTTTAATCTACCGAACGTGGGCTATTGAGCAGGAGGAAGCCTGGAAACTAGGTTGCTGGTGTGTTTTTAGCAGTAAGAAATTTTGACATGATTACCCCAGCCGATGATGACGTATGTGATGTAAAGCTTCCGGACCGAGAATACTTTCACCAGTTTGACGTAAAGATGAATTCCTTCCACCAGCATCCACGTAAATATGGTGGTATGCGAAAAATGCTGAAAAACCGCCATAAATGAACATAATTTCTGTAAGAAAGAAAATACATGCATTCATAAACAGTAAACTCCCCTGAACTTAACAGCGCAAGGTACAAAACTCAGCTGAAATATAGAGTGTTAGTCGCTGCGTCGTTGGAAATGGAGCGATCGTCCAATGGTAATCGTAGGTTTTGTGCGTTAACCTAGTTAGCAGGCTGGTTGTTACTTGTTGCGCTAGCTCCTGGTCAAAATGTTGAACAGTGTAATAATGTTAAAAAACGCACTTTTCGGAGAGTCTATATCAGTTTAGCAGGAAAGTACTAATTGAGGACACTATTTTTACGTTTCCCACTGGAGACCGGACTGCCATTTTTCGTGGTCATCTGAGCCAGGCGAAGGTCCTGCCGTTTGCAGCAGAGCAAAGGCAGTACCTTCATTTCAAAGTTCACTGATGGGTATAGGTCCATGGGATCGAACCTGCGACCTTGTACCGCTCTGCAGTTAAGTGCTCTACCGACTGAGCTCAGTCGTCCTGCCGCGATGTTAAAGTGGCCATTCAACCAAGTTGAACGATAATATGGGCGGATGGACTAATTATTCCATTGCAACTTGTTGAATAACGAAGTCAAACTCAAAAATGTTGAGTTTGTTTCCTAGACATTCAAAAAGCTGCAACATCTCTCGCCGTTTTTTCTTTTTTTCTTTTCTCTTTTTTTTTGAGCAAGAAATGCTGAACGTTGTTAAATCGTGTTTTAGAGGCGTAAGTCAAGAAAACAAATAGAAATTTAAAATATGAAGAATGAAAACAGACAAAAAATTATCTTTAAGAAAAGTAACATGCAATAAGCATGATGATATTTTTAAAGACATTGCTTTCAGAAAAACAATGCTAGCCCTCTGAAAGAGCGTATACTGTAGCCACAGCTGTTAAATCAAGATGCAAAAACATGCGCTTTCATCACTTTTTTTCTATTTCTCTCATCCTATGGACGGTTTCATGACTATTATATCAAATAATAATAACGGTAGTAACACGAAAAAGAATTAAAAAATTACCGGGTTTTGCTTCCTGTTTGTGAGGACAAAAGAGTCGAAGATCATCACGATATAAGCCAAGCACAGGGAAAGTAAAAGATTCTTGTGCACAAATATCCTTTCGGAGTTTCTTATTCTGTTAAAACAATCAAATCATCCGCCATTTTTAAACCATGCAATATCAATCAGTCACTCAGTTGGTGCAACAGAGTAACTAGCTGAGGTGTATTTTAAACAGGTCATCATTTATGTCATGATTTATCTATACTACATACAAGTTTACCACCGTTAGCAACATGAGTCGCTCCATTTTTAGCTTCGGGCATTTTTTAAACAGGTCATCATTTATGGCATGATTTATCTATACTACATACAAGTTTACCACCTTTAGCAACTTGAGTCGCTCCATTTTTAGCTTCGGGCATTTAATATCGGTGTAATCAGTTTTAAACTTATAATGATGATGTCATAATTGAGTACATCGTTGCTTTCTCGAAGTCTTGTTTGGGTATTCGATCACAGTTCAACTTAGCAACTATTCATTTAGGATTCGTATAGAAATTTTACTGGCAAGTGCATGTTCAAAGCTTCTTGTTAAGACTTGTTGTATATACATCTTTGGGTCTATGAGAAATAAAATGACATTGTCCCAGTATTTTTTTCCTTAATTACTCAGTAAGAGTCGCCCCAAGTGAGGGAATCCGGATTCAAGAATTTGGGAAACTTTTGCTTGTGGAATTCAGATCCGAAATCCTGGGCTTTGGAACCAAAATACAGCTTATAGAATCCTTTATTTCAGTAACGATTGGATTCGGAATCCCAGTTCCGCTGAAAAAGAATCCGGAATTGAGTACCTGGAAACCGGATCCAGTCAAGCCAAGACTGTTTTGGATTCCCTTACAAGGGGGGAATGATCTTCTGAAATTGCTGAGAGGCAAAGTGGTAAGTCTTACCTCAAAAACGAGAGAGCAATCAGGGAAATTATAACAGCCATGATGGAAATACTGCTCAGTACCAGGTCTAAGTAACCTCTGATTAAGGCTTTTTTATGCTTTTCCTCGTCCATTATTTCTTTACTTGTTATCTGCAAATTTCCATTTTCCTAAAGCGAAAAATAACGTGTGTGGTCTTCAGTAGAATCATAAAACATTAACGCAATTATTTGCGTTGAGCAGCGATTTGCTAGGACTAAATAACTCCGCGATAAAATGACTATTTTGCTCATGCGCAAAGCCATATCACCCGAGCCATTATTATGTCAATCAAGCACATAGCGACTAATTGCGTTCAGTGCTGAAACTTAACTTGCAGATTTAGTTATCAGTTAGGGTGTTCAAGGAACTCCACTCAGAATTTTACCCAAACAGGTATCACTAAAGGGCTCCTCTTGAAGAAATAAGGAAAGCAGAAGACAAAAAAAAGTAGGAGAAAAAGACATCAGTCAGTGGCGTCTTCATCGTGATTTAAATTAATTACTGAACTCTTGCTTGGTCGTCTTTTGGGAAAGGTATATTTTAGGGGTTGAAGAAAGCCTGAGCTAGGCCTAGATCTATCTCATCATCATCATCACTTTTATTTATACACTGTAAAACATCAGGCTAATATTTAAGCAATAGAAAACTTTTGTCCTGTGTTTGCATAGCCTGATATAAGCACTCTAGGGGCTGGGAGAATTCTCGACAGTTATGCAAACCCTCGAGTTCGTCTCGGGTTTGCTTTTATAAAATAACTTTCCCGAGAAAAACGCAAAACTCTTTGTTATGGCACTGATTAAAAGAGAAATTCTTACCAGTCGCAAAGTCGTGTACACGAAGGCTTGCACGAGTAATCAGTTCTTGTTTTGCAAAAAGATACTTTCCAAAATACGTATTTTTCTCGCTTAAAATGTCAGCTTAAGCGAAAACAAAATTGACACCGCTTGTTTGTAAAGATTTTCCAAGTTTCAGACGACGAAGGAATGGGTAAATAAGGTAAACTTGTCAAGTTTTGAACTCAAAAACTTTTTCAAATTTGTGCTCTCGTGATTAGCGCGCGAAAAGCAAAACATCTTGACGTCACAACCATGTGCAAACACTCCTCTCGGCCAATCAAAGCGCGCGTACTATCTTAGTTATTTAATAAACAAAAATATTTAAGTACATATATACTTTGAAATCCCAAAATATTACAAACTATTGAATTAACACTAATAGCACTTACAATAATGATTGTTGGAATAATTAAATAAATAAAATCAATTTATTAATTAAATTATTGCCTGTTTTCCATGAATTCCGTGTTCGAGCTGCAAGTAGAGGTTCGACAGTTTGAGAAAGCTATAGTCAAAGATTTTGCTTGTCTTACATCAGAGGGCAAATTGTTCCACAAAACAGCCCCGCTGTAGCAGAAGCTATATCTGTGGTATTTGGTTCGTGGCAAGGGAACAGCAAGCCTATTTTCAGAATATCTAAGGTTGTATAAAATTAAGTATATCCCTGCGTAATATAAATTTTGAAGACAGGTTACCAGGTGCAAGGCAATTCAATGATTTACACACCATCACAGCCTTATGAATTAGCAGCTGAGTTTCAAGGTTTTGCCACCCAAAGTCACGTGCCTCTGCATCATAACTGGAGTTTGTGAGAACGCGTTCCGCACGGTTCTGGAGCCCCTGTAATTTATCGCGCTAAGGGGATTAATTCCATTTTTTCGACAAGCGTTCCCTCTACCTTTGCAATAGTGCGATTAGGCCCCCAAGGGGTTCTTGATTGAGACGTGCTGAATACGACTAGCTTTATTTACAACGGGACGGACAAGATTTCTGCTACACTGCTTCATCTATAACATCACGAACTGCCCTACTACATTTGCATAACGCGAGATGAATTAGGTGCACAGCGGCAATGTGTGAGAACCATAAATTCCAAACGTTATTTGCAACATATCACCTACGTCATATTCCACCCAAGAGCAATTTACATACTCAAGGCGAAGAGGAACATGGCTTTCATTCACCTGGTAAGTAAAGAGAAAACAACATCGGTGACAGGAAAATAATCAGTTTTTATACATCAAGATAACATAAACATGAAAAACACGTTATGTTGACGGCCAAAATCATAAACAAATTTTCCTCAGTTATCTTTCAGCTGAGCCGGGAGCTTAGCAAGGACGAAGGCGACGGCAGCAAAAACGTGACTTTAACAGTTGACTTCGCGTTTTTCAAACTTTTTCGCAATTCGTTTCAACCCGCCGCTTTTAAATTGCAAATGGAGATTAATCTTTCTGAGTTGAATTCTTGGGTACCGCGTTCTATTTGCCGTCTCTCGGCGTTGTCGGTGCTTAAGGTTTTAATAACTCTATTTACACTTTTACTGTACTTTGCTTCAGCGTACATGTACTAAGTAATGAAACGTTAACATTTCAAACGGAAAAATGCTTCTAAAGTGTTCACCAGTCTTCCTTAGTTTTGTAGCCCAGGAAGATGCCAACACACTTATATGGTGAAGTTATTAACGCACGTGTGCATAGTTTTAACTCACGATTTCCGTGACGTTTCTTGGTATATGAGAAGGAAAGGCAGAGGTTCGTTTCTGAGCAGAAAGCTGATTGGGATTAATCTTCAGTCTCAGCATCGGACGGAGCCAGTGCTGAGTTAGGCCAAACACTGGTTCTCTGTGGACTGGTCTGTAGATTGGTTGTGAGTATTCAATCTCCCTAATGAAATTCAGAAATGAAACAGAGTTGAATGGCCTTGGTCAATGGCCACTGAGAAGAAAGAGCGTCATGTACGTACGTAGCCGTTATGCTAAAAGCTAAGGAAAGATGGAAAAGGGAAATAGGTGTGTAAGCCTCAAAGTAATTTGCAATGAAATTAAAAACAAATATTGTGTTTAGTTAAGTGCTAATATAGAAGCCGGAACTTTAGATTAACTTACTTTATTACTTACTTTTATTGTCATGTTCATTTAATTAAAACGAACCGCAAATCCATCGAGCAATTTCTTTTAGCGCAATCCTGCATTTCTTCCGTTCAGTTTTAGTCAGGAATTTAGCTATATCGGCTTTGGATAACCATGAACCGTTTTCACTATAACGCAAGCAGCCAAGTTTGCGGAAATATACCATCGATCAACCTCGTTTCAAAGCAAATATATCATCGAAGCGCCAGAATAATGAGGGGGGAGGGAAGGGAGGGATGTTGAAGGCACAAATGTAATACCTGGTCACAAATGTAATAAAAGTCACAAGCGTAGGAACATTTGGTCACAAGTGTAATAAACGTCTTAACAAAGTTAAAAGTGTTAATGATATATGAAATAAATCATAAATAAACTGCGAAAATGAAATGGATGAAGAAATAATCGTCGCAGTGAACGCAATTTATGCAATTGCGTAAAGAAGCCTGAAAAAAAAAATTCAGGAAGAATTGAAGTTCTGAATTTTTTTTTTTTCAGGCTTTTTTACGCAATTGCATAAATTGCGTTCACTGCGACGATCACTTCTTCATTCAAAGTTAAAAGCAGTATATCACATCTAGACACAAAAGAAATGTATTAACTTTGTCAAATTGTTCTGTTATCAGCCTTTTCCCGTTTCCTTTTAATTTATAAAGCAACGGGAACCACTAAGCGCATTGGAATGATACTTGGGACCATTATTACCACATTCACACCTGATCGGCCTGTAAACGCCAGTGAGGAACACAACCCTTGTACCAGATGTGACGTCATCGCCTCTGGTGTACTGGGGAAAGATATCTTTCAAACCATACCGAAATGGGCGCAAGTTAGTAGCCAAAAAGGCCAGGAGAAAAACGCATATTTCAGGTCAAGTACTAGGCAACGGGAGTAGTTCACTTGGCAAATTTCACCGTCTGGGGAATGAACCATTTTTTAAGACTGCATTCTATTTTTCATCCTTAAAAATAGGGCGCGCCTTCACGTCAACTCTTTGCTTCAAAACGACTGTGAATCAAAACATCAGCACGCTAATACTTTGAAGTAGAATTTAGGTTACGTACCAGGCAATGGCGTTACGCAAAGTTTCACCGTTGTCCATTTATAAAACTAACAGAATTTCATAGACTGCAAAACAGTCCGTATTTTTGCGTATTAAAGTACGCGTGAGTAGTCAAACAAAATGTCTGGAACGAGGCTACGCCCTACGGGCGTGTGAGGCTTGCGCACTTTGCGCACGTAAGACTCTTACGCCACGCTTTACTGATTTCTTTACTGATTTTGAGAAAAAACCGACTGTTTTGCAGAGTAAGAATTTCACAGCATTGAAAGTAACATAACTAATCGTTTCTTTTTAGAGGTCAAAATAATGAAAATGACAAACGTCTAACCTATAACCTGCATTATACATGAGCTTGGAAGGCGACATTTTTAGTAGGATTATTTTTAGGAAGGGTAGAACTTGGAAAAAATAAATAAAAGCAAAAACAAAACAAGAAAAAAACAAGAGATATAAAATGAAATATTAAAAAAAAATCCTGTTCTCCTTTAGCCCCTTGGCTTGGATTTCTCCTTCTTTATACAAAGCAGATGCTAAGTATTTACCCATGGAAATTGTATCCAACATCATATAGATGGGGATGAAAGTAGATTCGTATGATGTTAAATTTCTTATGCCCCCCAATCTTTGATCTGACTGCCTGCTGGTCCAAACGTTTTTTCACTGAGCAATTCAGAATAAATTTACGAGATATAACTGACTTTTGTTCAGTTTTTTTCTGATTTTAGACTACAATTAAATTTGCCAATTTGCATTACTTATAGACGGATCTGGATGGGGGGAGTACAAATGTCAGTTGTCACTTAATATTTTGACCATTTGTCAGTTGTCAATTATATTTTAGGCTCTTTAATTTGTCAGTTGTCAGTTCAATGATTATTTATAATTAACTATGAGACTTATTTGTTTATTTTTGATCCAAAATTTAGCTAAAAAGGCACATATAATGTAAATTGAACATTAAATTCCAAAACCATGCCATTAATTTTGACCAGTTTTGCTATTGGAATCATTTCAAGTAACCCTTCATTTCTCCACACTCTGCTCCACACAAACTTTTTTTGCCGGCCAAAGTGCAACATTTCCAGCCATTAACCAAATCAAAATTTATTTTACCCGTCATGCAGAATATTGGGAAGAGCTGTTTATTACGATTAACTTGATTGAATTTTGTTTGGCAATGCCTCGATAGTGATTGATTGGCCAAGGAATGAAACAAGGTGTTTCTTTAGCTCGAGCACCGTATTCATGTCATTTATCAGAATACGGCCTCTATGTGGCTCAAATGACATATCTGAATCATCTCGATAAAAACTTTAATACAATTGCTTTTATAACGCCCTCATTTATAGCAGCCATCATGTATATGCTGGCGCGTTTTCAGGGGAGCAAAAACTGGAATCATAGGTCATTTACAAGGGATGGTACATGACACGCA
>CALNXI010004360.1:0-19000 GCA_942486025.1 Porites evermanni
TATTTTGGCCTTCCTTTTAGACAGAGGAATGCAACGTGTAAATTGGCTGCAACCGAGGACTCTCTTGTTTTGCATAAAATTATGTTTCGGGGATATCCAATTATCTCTATAGTCTCTCCAACGGAGTGGTTAGAGAGAATGTAAATTAACCTTATCAAATAAAGGCAGTGTAAGTGGGTGACTGGGTTTAACTTCTTTTGTTTGGGAAGACTTTGTTTTCTAGGCCTAATCTAAAGTGATCGAAGAAGATTGCTATTTTTCGGTGTACATATAAGACTATTAACTCGATGTAAAATTTGTTTCACTCTTGGACTGTCAAATTATTCTTCTCTAAGGAATCACTTTCCCTCAAAAGTCACATGAATGTACCTTAAAGTTAACTGATTAATGTTTATTGTTTTATTTAAATTATTAATTTATTAACGCGAGCTTCGCTTTTAGCCCTGGCTAAATCTATATATTAGGTGAAATGATTTGTGATGGGCAGCATGGGTCAAATGGTATGTCCTGGTGGAATGGGACCTATCGTTTTCAGGGATGGAACATGTGAAGAGGTTTGTCGTGAGTTAGGTGAAGTAATTTGCCATAGTAGAATGGGTGATATGGTTTGTCATGGATTGTATGGGTGAAAGGGTTTCTGCTAATGGTATAATTGCAATGGTTTGTCATGGGGAAATCATGGGTCTAATGTTTTATTTTCATGTGTGTAATAGGGGGAAATGGTTCGTCATGGATGGCAGAGTTAAAACGGTTTGTCATAGTTGGCTTGGGTGAGAGGGATTGTCATAGGTGGAATTGAGAGATGGTTTGTCATAGATGGCTTGGCTGAAATGGTTTAAGATGGTGACATGACTGCAATGGTTTATCGTGGAAGCATGGGTCTGGTGGTTTGTCATAAAGTACATTAGTACAATGGTTTGTTACGTGTAGCATGGGTGAGATGATTTGTCATGTATAGCAAGGATGAAATGGTTCGTCATGGGTGGAATGAGTGAAATGGTTTGTCATAGATGGCCTGTGTGAGATGGTTTGTCATAGTGGCATGGATGGAATGGATCATAATGGTGGCATCTTTGCGAAGGTTTGTCATAATGGCATGATTGTCTTGACCTATCATGGGAGCATGCGTGAACGTTTTGGTGATGAGGTACAATGGTACAATGGTTTGTCATGGGTAGCATGCTTGAAATGGTTTGTCACGGTTGAATGGGCCTAATAGTTTTTTACGGTAGTATTGGTGTAATGGATAGAATGGGTGGATGGGGGAAATAGTTTGTAATGGATGGCCAGGGAGAGGTGGATTTACATAGCGGCATAAGTGTAATGTTTTTGTCATGTGTAGCATGGGACAACTGCTTTGGTTTTTCATGGTAGTGTGGGTCGACTTGTTTGTCATGGGTAGCACGAGTGAAATGGTTTTTCATGGGAGGAATGGGTGAAATGGGTGAAATGGTTTGTTATGGTGGATGACTGCAATGGTTTCCAGTGGTAGCAAGGATCTGATGATTTGTTAAAAAGTACAATGGTGCAATGGTTTGTTATGGGTAGCATAGATGAAATGGTTCATCACGGTTGAATGAGCTTAATCGTTAGTCATGGATGGCATGGGTGAAAAGATTTGTCATGGGTAGGGAAGACGAAATGTTTTGTCATGGATGTCGTGGGTGAAATGGTTTGGTTTGTCATGGGTGGAATGGGCCTAACAGTTTGTTATGTTAGTATTGGTGTAATGGGTAGCAAGGGTGGATGGGGGAAATAAGTTGTCATGAATTGCTTTGGAGAGCTGGATTGTCATAGTGGCTTAAGTGCAATGTATTTTGCATGTGTGGCATGGGAGAACTGCTTTGTCACGGTGGCATAATTGCAATGGTTTTTCATGGTAGTATGAGTTGACTTGTTTGTCATGGGTAGTACGAGGGAAATGGTTTACCATGGGTGGAATAGGTGAAATGGTTTACCATGGGTGGAATGGGTGTGATGGTTTATCGTGGTGGCATGAGGGAAATGTTTTGTCATGGGTGGTATGGCTGAAACGGTTTCTCATGGTAGCATGGGTCTGGTGGTTTGTCATAAAGCACATTGGTACAATGGCTTATTATGGTTTGTCATGTAAAGCATGGATGAAATGGCTCGTCATAGATGGCCAGAGTGAGACGGTTTGTCAGAGTGGCATAGATGGAATAGATCATAATGGTGGCATCTTTGCAAAGTCTTGTCATAGTGGCATGATTTATTGTCTTCATTTATCATGGGAGCATGCGTGCACTAGTTTAGGGTACAATAATACAATGGTTTGTCATGGGTAGCATGCGTGAAATAGTTTTTTCATGGTTGAATGGGCCTAACAATTTGTTATGGTAGTATTGGTGTTATGGATAGCATGGGTGGATAGGGGAAATAGTTTGTAATGGATGGCTTGGGAGAGGTGGAGTTACATAGTGGCATAAGTGTAATGTTTTTGTCACGGTGGCATGGGAGAACTGCTTTTTCACGGTGGCATGATTGCAATGGTTTTTCATTTTAGCATGGGTCGACTAGTTTGTCATGGGGAGCACGAGTGAAAAGGTTCACCATGGGTGGAATGGGTGATATGCTTTGTCATGGGTAGCACGAGTGAAATGGTTTATCATGGCTGGTACGGCTGAAATGGTTTGTTTTGGTGGATGACTACAATGGTTTCCAATGGTAGCAAGGATCTGATGGTTTGTCAAAAAGTTCAATGGTGCAGTGGTTTGTTATGGGTAGCATGGATGAAATGGTTTATCATGCTTGAATGGGCCTAATCGTAAGTCATGGGTGGCATAGGTAAAACGATTTGTCATGGTTAGGGTAGACGAAATGTTTTGTTATTGATGTCATGGGTAAATTGCTTTGTCATGGGTGGAATGGGCCTAACAATTTTTTATGGTAGTATTGGTGTAATGGGCAGCATGGGTGGATGGGGGAAATAGTTTGTCATGGATGGCTCTGGAGAGCTGGATTGTCATAGTGGCTTAAGTGCAATGTATTTTGCATGTGTGGCATGGGAGAACTACTTTGTCACGGTGGCATGATTGCAATGGTTTTTCATGGTAGCATTGGTCGACTTGTTTGTCTTGGGTAGTACGAGGGAAATGGTTTACCATGTGTGGAATGGGTGAGATGGTTTGTCGTGGTGGCATGAGGGAAGTGTTTTGTTATGGGTGGTATGGCTGAAATGGTTTCTCATGGTAGCATGGGTCTGGTGGTTTGTCATAAAGTACATTGGTACAATGGCTTATTATGGTTTGTCATGTATAGCATGAATGAAATAGCTCGTCATGGGTGGAATGAGTGAGATGGTTTGTCTTAGATTGCCTGAGTGGGATGGTCTGTCATAGCGGCATGGATGGAATGGATCATAATGGTGGCATCTTTGCAAAGGTTTG
This sequence comes from Porites evermanni, assembly GCA_942486025.1. NCBI lineage: Eukaryota > Metazoa > Cnidaria > Anthozoa > Scleractinia > Poritidae > Porites > Porites evermanni. The sequence goes on from CALNXI010004360.1 coordinate 3,408, forward strand.
TCATAGTCCCAAGAATAGAGACTATCCTCGTCAGCAATGTGTAAGCTATTTTCTACATGTCGAATATCTTCCTTTTCATTTAAAATCATCGCCATTCTATAAACTGAAATAACGAAGATCACGAAATATAGCGAAGAAGTGCGAAAACCTAAAATGCATCTTGGGTAAATAGCGCAAGGTTTACGAATTTTCTCAAACGTTACATGTGTCGTTAAGTGACCGCTACAACATAAAGCAAGATATGAAACACAAATGTCACTCGCCATAGACTGGTGAAATCGCACAACGGTGGCTCTTAGTCTTAGCTCTAAAAAGAAATGTATGCTTGCAGAATCCCGCGCTTCCTTCAAGGCCTAAGGTTGGGGAAAATATGAGACAAATAAAAAACAATTCCTTCAAGGACTGAAAGCATACTAGACAAAGGGGAGATAACCATGTAAACCAATTGACTACGGCATGGATTGATTCTGAAACTGTGTAGATTCATAATGATTTAGCTAAATGTAGTGTTGTGTTATTCACCAGGCAACTTAAGGGCAAATGACTGACGAATCGATTGCAACATGATTTCAACCATTGCTAAAAAAGGAGAGACCGGGAAATGTCACTCCTCTGCAGAGACACATTAGGTAGGTGAAATACCTTTTTATTTTACTGATAAATGATATGTCATGGATTGAATAGGTGAAATGATTTGTGATGGGCAGCATGGATGAAATGGTTTGTCCTGCTGGAATGGGACCCATCGCTTTCAGGGATGAAACATGTGAAGAGGTTTGTCGTGAGTTAGGTGAAGTAATTTTGCCATAGTAGAATGGGTGAAATGGTTTGTCATGGATTGTATGGGTGAAAGGGTTTCTGATGGTGGGATAATTGCAAGTTTGTCATGGGGACATCATGGGTGTGGCATGAGTGTAATGTGCTGTCATGGGTAGCTTGAGTGTAATGAGTTGTCATGGTGGCTGAGCGCAATGGCTATTCAGGTTTGGCAAGTAATGCTTGGGTGAAATACGTGCATGATTAGTCATGGGTGGCATGGTTGTAAAGGTTTGTCTGAGGGTTACATGGGTCTTGGCATGTTTGTCATGGGTAGCTTGGGTGAAACGGTTTGTCATGGTGGCTTGAGGGTAATGGCTATTCAGGTTTGGCAAAGTAATGTTTGGGTGAAGTACATGGTTAGTCATGAGTGGCATGGTCGTGAAGGTTTGTCCGAGGGTTGCATGGGTCGTGGCATATTTGCCATGGTGGCTTGAGCGCAATGGCTATGCAGGTTTGGCTGGTTGGCATGGGTGCAATGGTCTAACATGGGTGGCATGGTCGTGAAGGTTTGTCTGAGGGTTGTATAGGTCGTGGGATGCTTGTCATGGGTAGCTTGGGTGAAATGGTTTGTCAGAGTGGCTTGAGCGCAATCGCTTTTCAGGTTTGGCTGGATGGCATGGTTGTGAAGGTTGGTCTGAGGGTTGCATGGGTAGTGGAAAGTTTGTCATGCTGTAGGTATGTAACGCCCCAAAGGTTATGGTTTTGGGGCCGTTTGGGTCGATCTGAAAACCGGTATAGACTGTACCTATTTTGATATGGAATCGGGCATGCATTTCGAGGGAACTACGGGAGTGTATGAACGTATTTGTCGTTTCAATTCCATGCCATGTTAACGCTGACCCATAAAAAATTACAGGACCGTTCCTGTTTTGCTTAAAAAAGCTGCGTTAATTCAGTTAAAGAGCAGTATGGTCATATCTTGGAGGAATCACTAACCGTGATAAGCGTTTTTGAATTCTTTATATGGAATTCTATTCACACTCACGTATTTCTCTCAAGGGCAGTAGAGAAGGGAGTGTCTTCTATGCATGTATGGCTTGTACGCGCTTAAGAGCTAGAGACCAGTCATTCTCTATACATCGTTACGGTCACGCTAGATCCCCGCACCTATGTCAGCCGTTGTCACAGCCATTATAGTGTAAAATCATCTCTCTGAAGTTGCGAGGAGAGAAAATGCGCACAGAGCGGCGTTTTCAGTTGTAAGGTCTTTAACTCCGTGCACGTGTGTCTTCTAAGTTGTAAAAGAGAAAGAAGGCGAGGTATGTCATTTCGGTTTCAAATTACCGTCAGAGATACTTCTCCAAAATGACTCTGAAATTTGAGTTTAGGCCTAGTTTTTGGATCGATTTTCATGTAAAGTCAAGTAAAGTAAAGAACCAGTCAGGAGGATTAAATTTTTCCAAGCTACGTTTCAACATCCATCAATGCATAATAATCAGAGTTAATCAGGGAATTCAATGTACTTTTTTTGCCGAAGCTACTTGTTGGCTAGTACTTTAAATATTTCAAATAGTGGCCAATTCTGATAAAGTACGTCCCCAGCAAAAAAACAAACAAAAACAAACAATAAGAAATCCGTTTACTCAATTTAAGAGCTAAGACCCTCCAAATTTGCTAGGTTTTAAACTATATGATTCTAGCAGCTTATCAAAGTGATAAAAGGAGGGGATAACAACGATATGATACGTGCAATTAGTACCAGTTTTGCATGCCCATCACTGCGACAGACATCGCTACCTGTTTTAGGTGCAATTCAACGCCCTATTAACATGCGATTAAATGAGCTCATTTTAACCCAAACTTTTGTTAAGCCTTTGCTTAATTGCTTAAAGGCAGCTACATCCCTGTCAAAAATGTCCACCAGGAATTAGGTTTTGCCCGCATGCACTCACAGGTCACCCAACAGTGAAGGACTCAGAATTAGTCTTTATTAGTCTTCTTCGTCGACCGCAAATAAGTAAATTCTGATTTGTTTCACAGGCGAATGGAAGAAGCAGCTCAGTTTAACAGAAGTTCTTGGCGGAGGAGCGCTTGACGAGCCTTTTGACAGTCCTCCGTTCCACCAATCAAAGATTTTGCCTATTTCCTTTATTTGGACTCGCAAATAGCTTGCTTTTTACCCTTTGAGGTTGCGCCTGTGGTTATGTGAGTTGTACTGTGGGACTGTGTTTTGGGAGACGAACTTTGACCCAGTTTCTCGCACAACCTTTTGACCAAAAAAACCCGGCCCATGGCCAATCTCACGTTGAACCTAAAAATGGCCTTTGAAAGACTTCAGAATTGAAACTAAAATCCGGTCTAAACTACAACAATGAATATACCACTGGAGATTGACTCGATTTATTTGATACATTACTGATTCAACAGAGCATACTCAGTGGTGGGGGGTCACTAAACAACTAGGTTGGGACAGCCCAGATTTTGTAAGGGCAGTAACAGATATAATGAGAATAAGTACCGTACATCCTCTATTAAGTACCTTCTCTCAATAAGCCCCCCTTTTCAGGGAAAGAAAGTTAACAAACCCCCTCCCCTTATTATTCTTCACTAATAAATGAGAGGATGTACAATCACGACTGTAAAACTTTGTGTGGACTGATCCAGGATGGATTATTTACCAACTGGAAGATCAGATTTGATTCTTATGCTCGGCTGCATGACCTCCAAATTCTTGTACTTGAGCTTTTCCACTTTGTATTATAGTTCTTTACGGAGAACTGACACCATCGTCATTTCTAAATAATTAAATAAGGCCCCTAACCCCCTCCTCTCAAATAAGCTCCCCGTCTCTAGTCTCTATTAAGTCCCTCTCAAATGCGCTTGGAATAAATAAGCCCCCCCCCGGGGGGGGAGCTTAAAAGAGGATTTACGGTATTTATACTTAACTTGTCGCATGGTCGTAGAGTTAGGGATAGGGGAGGGGGGAGGGGGAGGGGGAGGGGGAAGCGTGTGTGCCCCTGCACCTCTTTTTATGAGTTTTCAAACTGAAAATAAAAGGAGTTATAAATAACTTGTCAACATCATCTCGCAGTCACTCAGGAATTAACTTCATTTTTGGGGCAAAATAGGCACCCTTAAGCTTGAGTGAACAAGCTTACAGACAATCACATTGCATTAATTGTTTCATAATTTTATTTTTCGGAGTTTTTGCCCATTATCAGTCGGCAAATCTCAGTCTGTTAGGTGACCGTAAACCTATTTTTAAAGAAAAAATAAGGCCAAACCCAGTTCTTATTTGACCACCTTAAGACCGTAGCCTAGCCTGAGTTCCAGCCGTCCCGTCGAATCATACACATTCCCGAAGGAGACGCCTAAATCAAAGAGCCGCTAATCTCGTCCAGTGATGTCACTTCCTCTTTGCTTCTATAGGCCAGTTTCGAATCATCGAAATTCATACTCAGCTCCAAGGCTGATGGGTATAAAACAAAAGAAATCGCTTTAAGAATCGTGGATGAATAACTTTTTATTCCCGTAACTGCCAGACATTTTATTTAACCGTCAGACATTGGAATTGATTTCACCGAGACAAGCAAGACCCAACGCTATGGCAAGGTAATATAGCTATTGTAGGGGTCGAGTTTGACTAATAGTCGCGGGTCGCGGGTCTAAAGTTGCGGTCGCGGGTCCAAAGTCGCGGTCGCGGGTCCAATGTTGCGGTCGTGGGTCCAATGTCGCGGTCGCGGGTCCAAAGTCGCGGTCGCGGGTCCAGTGTCGCGGCAGGGTTGCCAATTTACAGGTTACGGATGTTAGAGTCAACAAAATAATGTCTCAAGAAAAGACCTAAAAAAAAAAGCTGGCCGACCTCTGTGTTCAACGCAAGTTTATTTTGTTTTATTTCTATCGGGCCCAGTTATACTTATGCATAACAGTATCTGATAAAAAAGTTACCATGCTTTTTTCTTGTCGATGAATTGCTCACAAATGCTAAGGGGTTCATTTACTGAAAAATATGCGATACACTTCATAGACTACAGATTATAAACGTTACAACAACTTAAAGCCTTTTTTTAAAAAAAAGCGAACTCGGGTTCAAAAAGCTACGAGTCTGTCGGTAGAGGAAACGAGAACTCTTATATTTAACAAATGTTTTCGACAAAACTGAAAGAAAATGTAAACAGGCGCATGAAACTTCATTCAAGCGGTATTCAAGGCATGAATTTAATATGGAAACAAGTAATAATCCACAGAAAGGAGTCTGTTCCTCGAAGCAAGATTTTCCCTTAATGCTTTTCTTTTTACAACTGAGACGGCAACCCGGAATGTTCAATATAACTTCTTGTTCTCTTCACCTAAATGGCAACCAGGACAACCTGACAATAGGAGGCCATTCAATGTGCGTCTCAGTCAAATCTTGAAAACATGCATCGTAAATAACCAAGTGAGTAAGTAGGTAAGGAAATAATAACGCCCGATATTATGAAGCTGAAAAAGAAAGTAAACCAGACACTGAAAACGGTAAGTTATCAACTCCACCAGAGCTAAGAAAAGACAATAAATTAGGTAAGTAATTCCAGATTCCAGGTACTGGATTGAAGTCTTTGTCAGTAGAACCAAGAGACTATGGTCTATTCTGTCTTGGTAGAACTTGGATTCCGGATTTCAATCGTTAGTGGGAACAAACTCCTTTCTGTGGAAAAGAGAGGATAAAGCTCGAGCTTTATCCCCTCTTGCTGTGGATTATTACTTGTTTCTATATTAAATTCATGCCTTGAATANCCAATGCACCCCTAAGAATTTGTCAGCGATTCATAGACAAGAAGAAAACAATGGTAACTCAGGGTAACATTTTTTATCAGATACTGTTATGCATAAGTACATTCAAAGCTGAATTTATAGATAACTGGGCCCGATAGAAAGAAAACAAAATGAACTTGCGGTGAACACAAAAGTCAGCCAGCTTTTTCTTTTACGTCTTTTCTTGAGAGATTATTTTGTTGACTCTAACATCCGTAACCTGTAAATTGGCTACCGTAGAGTATCATGCATAAAAACGATTTTTTTTCCCTTTATATTTTTTCATATCACTCGTTTTCACTCAGTTACCTCGAACCCCAAATCATTTTCCCCTGCCGCGACATTGGACCCGCGACCGCGACTTTGGACCCGCGACCGCGACATTGGACCCGCGACCGCGACATTGGACCCGCGACCGCGACTGTGGACCCGCGACCCGCGACCCGCGACTATTAGTCAAACTCGTAGGGGTCTATTATACTCTTATGAATTTATATTCACATTAATTTATTTATTTATATTAACACAGCAACTGACACAACAAATGGTGGGTGAATATTTAAGGTTTTTTCAATTAATTACACACGCAGTAAATTAGTCAATAGTGCAGTTGTTAAAGACAGACCTAATAAAGTTTTCTATTTCATTAGTCCAGGCAGTACATCATCTGAATTTCCAAAATCAAAATCTGCTGGCAGATGTTGCATTTTAGATTAACTTCCTCTCTTCCTCGGTATTTTTAGCCTTCCTAAAAGTTCTGGAACAGGACACCATGTCTTCTTCGGTTACTACAAGAAAAATTCAAAACACTTGCGAGATTAGATTTCCTTGCATACTAATTTCATAACTAACTTTTCCAACATTCATAAAAGCATTATTGTTATGAACTCTACTGAGACACCCTTTGTCAGGAATGTCTTCGAAGATGTTCAATAAATTAAACTCGCAGTCACATTGTACACCTGATAAAACACTACTGGTCGTTTATTAAACATTACTTTAAACTGCGTATCGAAAAATGTCAAAGGGTACCTAAATTTTTGTCAAAAAGGTATTGGTAGAGCAGTCCACACATTAATAGGCCGCTTCCGAGTCCCAAAAACACCCACTTTTCAAAATAAGGCGAAGTGTAAAACCTTCCTTGTGAAAATGACTTTTAATTGCATGAGCGTGAACAACCATTTCCACGTCAGAGGCTAAGTACTTAACCTCGTTTCGATACAGAAGCTCAGGGGAACTCGGAAATGGCATTTTCGACGAACTCGCATTTGTCCAAACATTTCACTGATTGCGCACACTGAATTTCTTTTTTCATCGTATTATTACCCTTTGGCTTGTTTCCCTTTATTCTCACTGCTGACCCTTTTTAGCTTCGCGAGATTTTGCGATAACGTATTTCTAGTTTATTTATTTACATCTTTATGTTTTAACTAATTTTGCTTTTGCCTCAAGTTTCGAAAATATGTAACCGCTCCTTTTCATGCCCTCAGATATCGACGAGTGTGCAAGCAGGGTACGCGCGATCGTCACCATTTTCCCTCATGTATGAATACCGATGGGTCTCATAGTTGTTCCAGTAATCATCCCTCCAAGGGAAATCGGAAAACATGATCGTATCCTGTGGCAGCAGGTAAGAACCTGGCACATAATCACAAGCTTAGAAATAATTTTACAAGTTTCTGAGAGCAATGTTTCTTTGACGAGCTCGGAAACAGCTTCTGAAAGGGTGCATTGTGAAGTTCTGGTATTAAGCTCCTGAGAAAAAGATCTAAGTGAGCTCTTATACAGCGCGGGGCCTAAAGGTCGGATAGATAAATAGGCGCCAAGCCGTTGAGTGCTTTATAAATTAATAGACAAACCTTAAAAGTAATACGTTGAGATACAGTGCAGCGATTTCATTATGGGAGTTGTGAGCGAGAGTGACCACACGCGCTGCAGTGTTCAATACTTATTGCAGAATATTGATCGGATATAAGTAAGTCCAAACAAAAGAGCATTACAATATAGTCAATCTTAGACGTAACAAAGGAGTGAACTAAGGTTTCAGCAGAACCTTGATCCACGAATTTTGTAATGCTCCCTATATTTCGAAGATGAGCTAAGATGATCTTTGGAGGTTTTACCTGTCATACTAATATGTTTATCCATTGCTATATCCTAGTCAAATTTCACTCCCAAATTTCTCACAAAAGGAATAGTTTAATGGTTTCAACTCCTACTTTAATAGAAGTGACCATTGGCCATGATCGATACTTGGAGCTTATAAGCAGTAGCTCTGTTTTACTGTCGTTAAGCTTTAGGTTATTATTAGTCATCCATCTGTCGATATCTGCAACACAGTGTTCAACCCTTGATCTGGACAGGCCTGCATCAACATTACAGTTGGTGACGTATAATTGTGTGTCGTCAGCATAAAAGTGGTACTGTAGTATAAGACTTAATGGTGTCAGCAGCAGGCGCGGTGTATAATACATAAAGTAGGAGGCCCACAACCAACCCTTGAGGAATCCCACATGTTAAGGAGCGCGTTGTGGACGTACTTCCTTCGACTTGGACATAGCACTTACGAGAGTTTATATAGGACTCAAAACAAGCGAGGACCGTACCATTGACACCGATCAGATCGGCTCAAGACTTCATAAATATAATAACAAATTTGTTACACAATGCAATCTTATATTCTTATGGTCCGCTTTTCAGAGTGCCAAAATTATCAAAATATAAACGAATCCGATGGAAACGTGAAGTACAGCCATACTTACGGGCTCAAATGTGACGACAATAATTATTGGCCCTGGATGGTCCAGATTCGAAGGAATAGCAAGGGACGAGAATGGCAACTTCATGTACGCCTTATTGGAGATGTAATGCGGATGCAACAGGCTGCATGACTGGTGGCCACCTCACAAAAGCGGAGGGCGTGGTAATCCAAACAGTCTGTTTCCGATGGGACTATTGCTGCTATTGGAGCACAAACATAAAGATTCGACAAGGCGGAAGCTAATACATCTACTTCCTTGATAGCATGGATGATCCGAAGGGTTGTTCGCTGCGCTACTGCGGCCCGACTGATCAAAACCAAGAGCCCACGTAAAACTGAAAAGAGTGCTTTTAAACAATTTTAAAAAAAGTGTAATACGTTAAATTGAGCTAAAGGACGCGTTTGTGACTCATTTGTTTGTATGAGAAAAAAAGTAAATGAAAGAAACAGATCGATCACTGATTGAATCGTTGTACTATAGTAGACCTTTTCAGCATTCTTTTCTAGTGAGAAGGGAACGAGTTTGAGGCCTGGGTGAACAACTTCATACAAATTATTTGTCAACCCAAGGCTCAAGTTGGTGCCTTGGTTCACAGGAATGCCAGAACGGTCAAAACTGAAAAACTGAAAGGCAGTGTTCTTGGTCCAATGTTTTTTAATATTTTCATAAATGATTTATTCCTACAAATCAAAACTGTACAATTAAATATGTATGCAGATGATGGTCAACTCTACACCGCCGATACGGTCCGGTATCTTTGGAAAGGCGTATCTCGCGTGAGGTTAGCTCAGCAAATGCCTGGTACGAGATCAACGGAATGATAGCAAATCCCAGCAAACACCAAGGGATGATACTAGGAAAAACTGACCATCAGTTTAATTTCTCAGTAAATGACTCAGTGGAACTTTTCGGCGTTACAATTGATAAAGATCTTACGTTTAAGCAACATGTGTCCTCTATATGTAAAAAGGTAAACAATCAGTTTAGCGTTATGTCAAGGTTTGGCAAACTGATGTCTACTGAAACCATGCTCCGTCTTTATAAGGCATTTATACTTCCTCACTTTTATTATTGTTCTATGGTGTGGCATTTCTCTAGTAAACAAGATTCTGATAAACTGGACCTTTTAAACAAACGTATTCTTCGATTTATTTTCAAGGATTTTAACTCTGAGTACAATAATTTACTTAAAAAGGCAGGAACTGCAAACCTTAAGGACAAGCGTTTACAAAACATGATTCTCACTATTTTTAAATGTCTTCATTTTTCTGATTATCCAAGATATTTAAAAGATATGTTTCGTTTACGCTCTAGCACCTATTTTTTAAGAGGACATAATATGCTCTGTTTGCCCAAACCATCGACCACTTCTTATGGTATCAATTCCTTTAGTTACTTGGCAGCAACATCTTGGAATTCTCTCCCTGACCATTACCGCACTATTTCTGATTTTACTTCTTTTCGACGACTGATATCTACTGGGAACAATAATTTACTTAAAAGGGCAGGAACTGCAAACCTTTCTACATCATGATAATTTGCAAGTTAGTTGTCTAGGTAGTTAGTTATCTTTTTTGCTATATAGAATTAACTTTTTATTATAATTATTTATTAATGTAGTTGGCTCGAAGATATTAGCACTTGAGTGCTACACTGTAAATTCGAGGGTAAATAAAGTTTATTGATTGATTGATTGAACAAGATTGTGACACAATCCGAATTATACTGTCATGGAGAACAATTTCAAGACTGACCATTAAATAAAGTAATTAAATCTAGAATGACCCCTTAACCAATTAAGCTTAGCCTGCGTCTGAGACCCGGTTAGTAACGTCTGCGAAGCAGCGCCAAGCTCCTTGTTCTGGGTTCCTAGACTCAAACGAATTACCGGAAGTCTGTTTGGATTTTCCCTTCAATCTGATTCGCAAATCGGCAATGGCTTTTTTAACAGGCCGATCATGACGCGTTCTCGAAAACCCCGGTACAGAGTTGTGGCACAGAACAAGGATTTCGGCGCTGGCTTGCAGACGGACTTAACCGCTAGTAGACGTTTGAAACGCGCCTTGTTCAAGTCAGACGGTAAAAACCTAGCTTTTAGCCAAACTTTGGGGATGGTGGGATTCACATCAAACCTAAACAAAAATCCTTTCCGGTCGGAGATTCGAAAAAAGGAATTTCAGCAAATGACAGGATAACAGAAGGGAAGGTTTAGTTTGGAGAATAACCTGAAGAAAAATGAGTGCCAAGCTAAACCTTCAATAAAGGTAAAGAGACTGTGTCTGATCAAAAGGTGTTACCGGAAACCGAAAGCATTTAATATGACCCGTAGAGAAAAGCGCGTGAATTCTGGATTCCAGGTACTGGATTCCGGATTTGTTGTCAGTTGAACTTGAATTCCAGATTCCAACTGGTAGCTGGATTCTGGATTCCTAGAAATGAATTCCGGATTCCAAAGCCCAGGATTCCGGATTCCACAAGTAAAAATTTTACCGGACCCGGAATCCGGATTTCCTTACAATGGAGCGAGCTCAGGATACTGAAAGTGAAGCTAAAATCCCCTTGAAGATTCTATCACCGAGACGCAGTTAATTTGTTTAATTCATAAATATATCGCAGATAGACCATTCGAAAGCAGGACGACGGACTTACAATTTTTGCAGAATCCAAGAATGGGATCAGGAGAAAGCAAGGCACACTCAAAACGAAACACTACAACTTCCTCAAACCCGACAAGCCACAACAAGCAGATTCACACCACAATGAGGCAAAAGCGACTTAATGCCGTGCTTTACCTCTGGGACCGAACGGCATTTACCAAGAGACAGTCTTTTCCTAATCGACGACTGTCTCTTGATAGGAATTTTAGAACGTTGGCTGGGGTGGTCGGGGGAGGGGGTTACTCAATAACGTTTTGTACGGGGAGTCTCCGCCCCGAGGTCCAACCCCTTACCCTATTAAATGCCATTTTTGACAGGAAAGGTGCCTCTTTAATATACCATCTATTGACAAATGGTACCCCTGTCACATTCCNTTTCGTGACACCCCCCCCACCACCCTGCCCCCCCCCCCCCCCCCCCCGCCCCCCTCCACCCTCCACCCGCAGAAAATTCCGTTTTCCCTCCCTTTCACGTTTCGTAATTTGGGGGATATGGAGGGGGGGAGGGGGGGGGGGGGGGGGGGGGGAAGGACTCCGCATATGAAAGGGATGGGGATGCTCGTCGTCTCGCTTAGGGGTGTAAATTTCGGATTTTGGTCTCACTTAGGGTGTTCTGGGCCTGTTCTAGGTCTCCCTTAGGGTTGCACGCGAAAAAATGTAAAAATATATATATTGTCTGTGTCTTAACATGGTCTCTTTTATGGATCCAAAAAAGCTTGGGCCACGCCCAGATTGGTCTCCTTTAGGGGTTTCATTCAAAATTTCCGACGAGCATCCCCACCCCTTTCATATGCGGAGTCCCCCCCCGGGGAAAGAGGTACCACCTCCCGTAGGCCATTATAGGGAGTCCAAACCCCGGGCTTGAAAAATCGTGCTAGAAATGGCTCATTGGCATTTTCTTGTTCGACATTATAGTGATTAAAGTTGAGCTTTTTACCAAATGACACTTTTTAAGGTCTACCTCTCGTTTCTTTTCACCATATTCAAGGTCGAATACGCCGGAAGCATAGAAATTTTTTAACCTATTTCAAAAGGTTTTCATGACCTTTACCTTAAAGCTAAGAAAACTCGAACGTATTAACTTTCTTTGACGACTACAGAAAAGTGAAAGAGGTAAAATATTAAAGATCACTTTCTTCTTTTTTTCTCAGCCTTTTTATGTGTACCCCGCGCATAAAAATAAGGAAACGAGGACGTTTGATTCACTATTAGAAATAATTAAGCAGCAGAACCCATACAATTACAGAACGCAGTGGTGGATCCAGGGGGAGAGTCCCGGGGGTCCGGACCCCCCTAGCATACATGACGCTTGTTTGAGACTAAAATTCTTTCATCGACAGGATCGTATATCGCTTTTTATAATAACTGGCCGATCTTTTCAATGACACGCGCGTTGCATTTTGCCACTAAACTAAATTCCAGGGATATTAAAAATTGTAATTAATATTGGGTACCCTACTATGATAACCTCTGCTCGTATAGCAGTCGGTATTTCCCGCGCCAATGACGGCAACCGGCGTTCACAGATTGAGAAAACGTGGTTGTCTCTGTGAGAAGTAATTTGCCACAAAATCTCTCGGAACCGCCCCTGAAATGTAAATCGCGCAAAGTGCATGTTGATAGTAAATCCTTCGCAAGTAGCAGTAGAGGGCGATTCGCGAGACCTCGCCTACCAGAAGTTTCCTTAACCCTTTGTGCCCCAGTATCCACATACAAATTCTCTATACCGATATCCATACATTTCCTTAAATCAGTTGAGAGAATTCAATTTTAAAAAAAACTAGGCAGTTTTCCATTAGTGATCATTTTATAAATTCTCATAGCGTTTTCTGTTGACGGTGTACTGATATTGTTGAGAGAAAATTCATGTTGATCACCCTTGTGACGTAAAGGACTAAGTTGGCTAATTTGATGAACATCATGGATATTATCACATTTCTCCGCTTTTATTAGTATCAAATTTATTGCCTGGTTGATCTGAGACTCAAACGCTGCTGGTTCGAAACTGAAAGCAATTAATCTGAAGGGCGGGGGAAAAACCCGGTGCTCACTTAGGCTATCAGCTATTAAAATCTGAAAGAAACTGAAAGAAATGAATTTGAAGCTGGGGAAAACCCGGTTCACTAAGACTGTCAAATCAGCAATTGCCGATTTAATGAAAGATTTTCAAACAACCGATTTTTTCTTGAATAAATACAACGGAAAAAAAGAAAAAAGCAAAGAAAACAAATCGGCACGAACATCGGAGAGAAAGAAAAGAAAAATGAGTTTCAAATTGAACCGTCAATTTCTAATCAGGCCTAAAGCTAACTAGCTTTTGGACAAACGCATAAATAGACCGGAAAGTTGAGCACTTTATCCCTTTAAGCCCCAATATCCACATACAAATTCTTCAAACTGATCTCTATACATTTCCTTAAAGAATAAGTTGAGAGAATTTGATAAAAGATCAAGGCATTTTCTCTGGTGATCATTTTATTAATTCTCATAACCTAATCTTTTGACATTGTATGGATATTGTTAGGAGAAAATTGATGCTAGTTACCATTGGGAATAAAAGGGTTAAGGAGACCGGGCTATGACTAATCAAACGCTGTTCCTCGAAACCGAACGCATCTAATAATGATGAAGGAAAAAATCCCCGTGTCTGTTTTGACTTAAAGCTGTCGTTAGGTATAGGAATAGTGAATACCGAAAACTGTTTTTATGGGGAGTAGGGAAAATCTCCTGTATCTGTTTAGACTTCAAGATTATTGCTTCGGATACCGAACTGTTTGTATGGAGTGTAGGGAAAAAACCCACTGTCTGTTTAGACTTCAAGCTATTGTTTAGGTTACCAGAAAATGAAACTAAATCCCCTGTGTGCAGGAAATTGACTGAAAGTACATGATTGGAGAATATCGATCCAAACAGCGCATTCAACAGACGGCCGCAGAGCAGTGACTGACATACCCTTGTTGCTGAGTATCCAAGAATGGGATCGGGACAAAGTAAGGGGCACTCAAAAGGAAAAAACTACAACTTCCTCGGGATTATGGGAAGAGGGAGACAAATTCAGGTTGGAGCAGTCGTCCATTTTATAGAACCATCACAGAGGATCGATATTGCTTTCATCTATGAACCAAAACATAATTACTCGATGCCAAGTCGACCAAAACCGCAATTTCCGCGACCTTAATTCCATTATTTTGGCCCCAAGTCCTCGATAGACTTGTGACATTCTTGACAACGAAGAGGAGTATTTCATCAGGGTGGAGATCCAGCCCCAGTATCATTGAAACTTTGAAGAACCCTCGCATGCAATGGCTTCGCTTGGCCCCTTTCGTACGTTAAACTTTATAGGCAAAGTACCCACGACGTGAACAAAGTTTCCACGTCGAATTGCACGTTTATCTTTGTTCCTTTGGTCTCAACAGTGAGCACCCCGTTCTTAATTTTCCTTACTTTGAAATGCTATACTCCCTTTGCTGTTAATTTCCTCTATTTGAAAGTTAGTCGTGTTCCCCTAAATTCGCGTTAAATTCGCCTCATAAAGAAAGCCTGGTTTCCAGAATCCGGAAAATTTTTGCTTGTCGAATCCGAAATCTTGCGCTTTGGAATCCGGAATACAGCTAAAGGAATCCCGAATCTCATTAACAATTGTGATCTAGAATCCAAGTTTCAGTATCCAAGACCGTCTTAGCTAGATTCCTTTACATTAGGGACGATTAATTAAATTTCCAATACCAATAATTTCATGGAGCATTTAATTCTTTAAAATAAGGTAAAAAGAACTTCCAGTACTAATATTTACACATGGCAACTGTTTCCTGTCCTCTGTTGCAACGGGTGGCAAGGAAGCGAGGACATGGATTATATGCCTGCAAACGAATCGCCAAAAATCTTATTACAGTTGATGCCCCCTGATAAAATTTGTTTGATAACTTCTTTATAACCCTATAGGAGTATTTTGTGTATGGATATTAATTAAGGTACTACCACTGGTGATAGAGTAGACCTAAAAACGCAATATCTTTATTACATAGTTCCTTTAAGGGTTATATTTAGGGTTAATTTATTTTCCGTAAAGCAGTTGTGTCTGGCATGTAAAGTATTTTATTGTATCCAAGCTTAAAGACAACAATGAAAAAAAATCACAACAGGTTAATGTGATAGCCAAACGCATAATGCTTTGCCCTTAAATATTTCTAATGACGTACCTATTTTGATTTGTCTGTTTGCAGAATTACCAAGTTAAAATTCGTGTACAAGAGATCAACGGTCGAGCTATCGGGAGGGAAATCACACGAAGATGCGGAAACGAAGGGCAGCATCGATATCTGAATGACGTGGATTGGACAACATTAAGATTTTTGAGGGCAGCAAACTCTTTCATCCCCGATGCTAGAGACGATGGTGCCGACATGAGAAATTGTGCCTTCATTCTTAGACAACCCGGAAGGGAGTTTGTCATCATTTCTGGAAACGGAGATTGGGAGTATGATTTCTCTGAAGACGCCGATGGCGAGATTTATGGCCGCTGTGTACGCAAGCCCTTTCTGCGCTATGTCTGGGATGGAACCAAGTCATTGGTTGTTCGTGTTATCTCCTTTGCTGCTTCAACTGCAGCCGGATTTTTGACG
>CALNXI010004361.1:6702-27793 GCA_942486025.1 Porites evermanni
TTGCAAGTCAGCAAAACGCTTTAGGGCCTTGTAAATGCGCGCGATTTCGAGCAAAGCAAACATATAGAAATTATAGTTTTCGCTATTTGTTGACGTTTGTCAGCGTTTAAGAGTCTTTCTCACAAAAAAAGCATTTTCTTAAAAATTCGTAGTTTTTTTTCCTTCAAATTTTTTCAGGGCCACAATTGATTAACTAACTACCCGGACTCTGAATTTCATGGTCATTAAAAAACTGTGACATTATCTTCTATAGGCCCAAACTTGAGTAAACATTGGCTTGCATTAAACCTATGAAAAAATGATGTTTTTTTAATAGTAAGTAGATTTAGTGTGTAGCACTTCTTGATTTTTTTGCAAAGGCACAAGAAGCACGAGAATTGATTAAAAATTGTGAGTTAAACCTCTATGTATCACGCGATGGCCGGTCTCACTGTACCAAAATTTGGGAAAAGAATGAAAACGCTTGGGGGTTGGCCCAAGAAGGAAGAAGGGGGCATGCACTTAGCTTGAATGCATCATGTCAAACGTGTCCGTTTTCGAATTTGGCAGCCTCAGTAAAACCTTTGATAGCCTTTGAGCGTTTAGTTTTCGGATATTCCATTAAAACTCCATGGACTTCCCTCATTAAAAACCTCCTTTTCTATTGTTTTATATATCACGGGTGACAAATATCTCTTGCTCTTTGGCGCGAAATTTCAGCGTTAATGCATAATCTCACTGGAAGCCAAAATCAGGTCTAGTAATAAGTTCCATCACTGTATATTGCATGAAAACTTTAATTTTTACTGGCAACAGATCCTAGCAGATCCGCATAGTATGTGGTTTATCGTCTACCATTCCTGGTCGAACTGGAACTTGGAAGTGATGGTTTTTGAGGAGAGGGGAAAACAAGAATAGCCGGGAAAAAAACTCTCAAAGGAAAGCAGAGAACCGACAACCGAACTCTATTATTACGGGTTCGTGTTTTCTGTTATGTTCACACACCATCACATCACTCTGAAATGATTCGATTTCACAGCTAGTTACTTCTCCAGATTATTGTAAACACGACAACAATGTTAAAAAGGGCTTTTTATTATTCGTAATCGATCATCAGTAATGCGGACGCAATGGCAAAGAAATTTAGTCAGGTAATCTCACCAATAAACTCATCTGCTTACCAAAGTGATTATTTTCACTGCAAGTTTAAAACAGCAGTTGACTCACTTCTAAACAAACAAAAATATCGTTTCCTCTTAATAATGGTAGATTTGAAAATCCCACATCAAGTATAGCATTACATTAAAAAAGTAGACTGCATGTGCTGCTAAGTTTTGTCTTTCTTTTTCTGCATTTGCGAAGTGTAATACATTGCTATTAAAATACTAGTTTTCCTTACCTTGTGGGAGATCCCTGTTCACGTTTTACCTTAACCGCCCTCTATAATCATCATCAGTTTTTAAAATTTTGCTCCATCGCCCTCTTAGTAAGTCAGGCTTGCAGTGCCGTGGTTTCAAAATAGAGTTAATTTATACATTTTACATTAAGGAATGATAGTTAAGTTAATTCTTTAAGTAATCTTGCTGAGAGCAAGGCTAATCATTTTAAAACGTCGGCCTCAGCTTTACTTATGGCAATGATTGTTTGAAATAAATTAAAATTGAGCTAACTACTACGTTGGTTGTTGCTTCATTTGCTAGCTATATTTTGATGCTATTTATTGCACGAAAAATCACATCAATTGATATATCTTCTTTCAGTAACTTCTCTTGCAAAAATCTGAGTCGAAAAATAGAATTCAGATTTTTAGTAATATTTAATATTTTATGGGCACAGAAAATAAAAGGGAAAAATTACATGAAATTACATGTCTTAATGCAAAGAAGCAGATACAAGTTTGAAGAAAAGCTTAACCTATGAAATAAGACATTTTCGGACCAGTAAAAACAAATTTTAAGGATATTTGTTTCAATTTTCAAATGGAACTCAGGGGATTTATGAATAATGGTATGCTGTTTCCGAGTTTTTCTGACAATATTATTTAGGAGCTAACACTAAGGTCGCGTAATGGTTTTGATTCTATACTGGACGAAAACTCACCAGTCTACTAGAAACAGCTGTCTTGATTACTCGATTCTAATTCCTGTTTTGTTTCGCCTTCAACTTCGTTTTTTACTTTTACTTACTGATTGGTTTACATCAAACGTCTCCGTTTTTAATAGTGTCAGCTTAATGCATTACTTTGATCGAACTTTAAACGTTTTTGGATTCTCCGAAGTTTATTAACTTATTGGTCAAAAACCTCCTTTTTTTATTATTTTGAATATCATGAGTAACAAATCACCCCCCTTTCCTGAAAAAAACAACAACAACAACAACAACAACGGCAGCAACGAAAAAAATGAATATTGACTTCAAAACTGTTCTTAGCGTCCCTTCCTAGAGTTTATACGGGAACAATTTACTTCAAAGGGGACAGACGGAAAGTTGCTCTAAATATCTTTAAGTTAAAGATTTTACTGTCCATCACCAGGATGCCTAAACTGTGTGCGATTTCATAATTGGTTTTGGCTCTATTAAATCCTATACCAAGCTGCAACAATGTCCAAAATTCAGAGAATAGCGTACTTGTGACTGACAAGAAGAAAATGGCTTAGATCTTCAACAACTATTTTTCTCTTATTCAAAATGTAGGTGAAGAACATGATAGTGGTCCTAATGTTGCTGTGGACATTAGTGTTCACACAAGCATTGCTGCTATAAGAGACGAATGTGTGGTGGCTGCTCCGTTTGAGTTTAATCACGTCTCAATGGCCGAAACTGATTAATTCTTAAGTCCTTAGATCCCAATAAAGCTACTGGTCATGATCAGCCTCAGTTTTGGCTGCTCCTATTGCACGACTGACTAACACTGTTACTGATAATGCTGTGATATTGATCTGTCCTGTCTTTAAGAGAGATGATGAGTTTGACAAGTCCAAATACAGGCCTGTATCCATCCTAGTATTGTTGGACAAGGTTTAAGAGTGATGTGTGCAAAAGCAGCTTGTTCACTACTTCAACCCGTATTTGTCTAAGTTCTTGTCAGCATATAGAAAAGGTTATAGTTGCGAGTCTGTGTTGTTACATCTTATCGAGGACTGGAAAGGAGCTCTTGACAAGAATTCTGTGGTTGGGACTGTGATAATGGACGCAAGAAAAGCTTTTGATTTGATACCACACGACTTGTTGCTTGCGAAGCTTTCTTCCTATGGATTTCTACCCATAGTTTAAACTTACTGAAGAGCTATTTAACAAATCGCAGGCAACGGGTCCGAGTAGAGGACGTTACAAGTGATATCTTATATGTTAACAGCGGCGTTCCTCAAGGCTCCGTTCTAGGGCCATTATTGTTTAATACCTTCATAAATGACTTATTTTATTTCATCAAAGAGGCGAAGCTGTCTAGCTATGCTGATGATAATCAGTTGTATTTTGCTGATACTGATCCAGCTGTTGTCGAACATGTTATCAATAAGGAATTTGTGGTGGTGTGTGAGTGGTTTCGAGTGATCAAATTACAGCCTTGTGGATCGACGTATCCAGAACTTGTTAATTATTGTATTTAAGACAGTTAACAATTATTCACCTGAATTTCTGAGAGACCTATTTAGGTTAAGAGACAACATCAAAAACCTAACAGGGGTTAACAAACTGCAAGTACCGAAACCTAATGCGACTCGTTATCGCAAGAACTCAGTAAAGTACTTGGCGGCTATTACTTGGAACAAGATTTCTGATACCTTAAGATTCCTAAGCACATTGTCAGCCTTTAAAAAAGCAGTCCGACAGCTAAGGTTTTAGCTAATTCTATTTAATATCCATGTTCTATTAAGTAATTGGGCTTTTTATTGTAAATAGCTATGTCACGTAATTTTTAGGTTTTATACTGTAAATAAGTTTTTGGATTTCCCTTTCTTTTTGTATTATTTCATTTATTTGTTTTGTTTTCTTTGCTTTTTTTCCCTCGGGTTATTAGCATATTTTTGCTAGAGGTCTAACCAACCTCATCAAACCCGAGATTAAATAAAGCTTCATGCATTCATACACCAATTGTAGAACATTTTAAGATGAGCCACCCACAACGTTAGCACAGTTACTGAACATCCTTCAACATCACTTTAACCCTATTCGGACTGGGGGGGAGGGCTTTGGAGGCTTTGCTCAATGAATAATAAAACTAAAACGGACACCTCGAGTTGGTCCCTGCCTTTCGTTACTCCCAGTTTAAGACGGGCATCTCTCGAAGACGGACACTTAGTACGGGTCCCAAAAGTGTCCGTCCGAGAGAGAGTTGACCGTATTATCGAGCTACATCGCGCAATAATTAGGAATTTCTCTTAGGGTTCGTACGGTCCTTGAAAGTCCTGGAATTGTGGTTAAGCTTTCTAAGGCCCCTGAAAGTCGTGCTAATGCATATCACGCTTTGAAGATGCTAACGAAAGGTAATTCTCCTCTTAAAAAAATTCGTATGTCGAGAAGTGATGTGTTAGATGTTCAGTTTATATTTAGCATTATTTATCAGTATTTATTCAACATATTTCTCCTTTTCTGTTTGGCTCGTCTTGCGATTGTCCCTGTTCAATTTCGTGCCACATTTATTCACAAATGCAGCTAACATTACTTGAAACAATAAGCTTTGAACCCCGACAAAGAATCTTTTTACGTAGTTAGGTAGCGAAAATCTATGGTGAAAAAGCGCCTTAAAATTTAGTGAAATTGCCTAGTTTAAGAGTGATTTGTTAAAAACTAACGAAGACAAAGATTTGTGAATTAACTTTGTTTATGAGTGGAAGGGTTTAACAAGAGACTACAGTAACATTGGTCCATTTGCTTGGCTGTGTTATCAGATGTTTATCACAGACCTTAGAGCAGCTCTAAGCCGAGAGTCCCACCATATATAAAGAATTGGATTAATACTCGAGTTCAGTAGAAATAAAGTTGTGGACCACAAGGAAAAACTATTGTAATGGCTGCCAAGTGATGATTTAGATAGGCGTCTGACTGCTAATTTTGGAATCACGCAGACGACAAGAACTACGGAAACGATAAACATGTTCATGGCAACTTTCTTCTCGCGTCGTAGTATTCCTCGCAATTGCTGGGATGAAACCATGCCTTGCACTTTACGGTTGTGGTGACGAACAGCCACCAACATTATTACATAGTTGGCAATTGGAAGAATAATAAAAATGACAGCATTTATTGTCAAAGTAATTGAAGTAGAATTTCGGGGAAGAATATTAATGAGTACCATTGCTGTAATCCAAGCCAATGTGGTGAAAATAGCAATCTTTATAGCATCTGCGTCAAAATGTATAAAAAACAAAAACAAAAACAAAAAACAGAAAAGCTTTTACGACCATACTCCAAGTTTAGGTATGGCTTCACAGTAGAATAATGCTAAATTATTGACAAATTATTGATAAATCTGCAGCACTCTTAATTTGTTATTCTAAGGACCCGTTTATATGGAGAAATTCAAAACTTGTCCCGGGTAGAAGGTCGCTCGTCTACCCTAGCTACACTGAGTGAGCCAACTTTTTCTACATTTCCTTAAAAAATTTGGCGAACCGTTTACATGAGAAAACAATTTTGGCTTGACTAGGCGGGTCACCCTTTTCCGAAGGTCTCCATCATTGCTTTTTCTCCGCGCACAATTTCAATAATGTGCTGAGCCGTAAGGCCTGGAGAAATTGTCGGTTCTCAAAGGATTGCAATCTCAATAATTTAATGAAGCAATATGCAAAATAAAATGTAACCTGAGTGGGCAATCGGCCATTTTACCCGATAATTTGCGATTGTATGAGGCCAGTTTCGGATATGCCATTTGCACGATGACGTCATTTTAGTACTACGTCCAGAATACTTTAGCGTTTCTATTTCTTGTCAAATTAAATTGAAATGAAAGACAAAAGGAATCTGCTCCTAGTAGTAAACCGACGCCATCGTGCAAATGCCCTATTGTTGATATTCATACTTGGCTCCTAGAATGAAAGGAAAAGTACAGTAGAAATAACTTTTTTATCCCTGAATCTCTTGGGATTTCTTTGTTTTATACCCATCAACTTCGGAGCCAAATATGAATTTTGATGATTCGAATGTCGATTATTTTCCTCTGCAGTGGACGAAAATGGCCCTGGAAAAATAAAATATGTTACCTCTTTTTGTGACCTTTGCTCGATAGGCAAACGGACGGCACAAAGCGTAACAGCGATCCAGGCTGATTACTGTCAAGTTAGCCATGGACAATCCTGCTGGAAACACTCTGGCGATCCAGGCAGCCAGGGTAAGTTGTTGCAGATAAAGACACAAATAATCTTGAGCTCTTTGAATATGCATCCACCATGCAACAAATAACGGTTGAGCCACCAAGCCAACTAGGCAGTCTGATGTGGCGAGGCTGCATAGGAGAATGTTGGAAGGCCTTTGAAGGGAGGGTGTTTTAAGGGCGGTGGCAATGATGGCAAAGTTGCTAAGAAACGCAAAGATACCGAGCGGCACGTTGGAACCAGTAACTACAAGGTCAATTATCGAGGTGGTAGAATCGTTGGTTGGAACAGGGACCCACTGTGGAAGATTGCAGGTATCATTGCCTTTCACTATTGCAGCCATCTAAGAACTAAGCCTATAATAATGTGTAAACGAATTAAGCTGTAAGCGAAATTTAGGAGTTTCAATATACCATATATGGCTATCTATGGAGGAATGGATTATACGATTTAAGCAACCGAGTGGTAGTTCCTAACAACCTGCACAAATCTGCTTATATTAAACCAGTCATTGCTCCTAGTCTCTTGGAAATTAAAAATGAAATCAAATAAATATATTACCATTCCTGGTCGAATTGGAGTTTGGAAGTGTTGGGTTTTGAGGAAAGGGGAAAACAAGAATTGCCGGGAAAAAACCTCTCGAAGCAAAGGAGAGAACCAACAACCGAACTCCTCCCACACAGTGTATGGGTTTCTATCATTACGGGTTCGCGTTTCCCGTTATGTCCTCTCATTATCACATCACATTGAAATGTTTCGATATTATAGCTAGTTGCTTTCTACAAATCATTGTAAACACGACAACGATGTTAAATAAGGCTTTTTTTTATTCGTAATAGATCATCTGTAATGCGGACCCAAAGGCAAAGAAATTTAATCAGGTAATCTCACCAATAAACTCATCTGCTTACCAAAGTGATTATTTTCACTGCAAGTTTAAAACAGCAGTTAACTCACTTCTAAACAAACAGAAATATCGTTTCCTCTTAATAATGGTAGATTTGAAAATCTCACATCAAGAATAGTATTACAGTAAAAAAGTAGACTGCATGTGCTTCTAAGTTTTGTCTTTCTTTTTCTGCATTTGCGAAGTGTAATACATTGCTATTAAAATACTAGTTTTCCTCACCGTGTAGGAGTTCCTTGTTCACGTTTTACCTTAACCGCCCTTTATTATCATCACCATTTTTTTTCAAATTTTGTTCGATCGCTCTCTTAGTAAGTCAGTGCCGGGGTTTCAAAATAGAGTTAATTTTTATATTTTACATAAAAGAATGATAGATTAGCCAATTTTTTAAGTGATCTTGCTGAGTGATCAACGATAAGGTTAATTATTTTAAAACGTCGGCTTCAGATTTACTTGTGGCAATGATTGTTTGAAATCAATTAATATTGGCCTAGCTAATACGTTGGTTATTGGTCCATTTGCAAGCTATATTTTGATGCTATTTATTGCACGAAAAAATGTATCAAGTGATATATCTTCTTTCAGTACCTACTACTGCAAAAATCTGTGGCGAAAAATAGAATTCAGATTTTTAGGAATATTTAATTTAATGAGCACTAAAAGTAAATGTAAAAAAAAAAAAAAAAAATTACATGTAAGTAATCCACCAAGCAGATGCAGGTTTCAAGAAAAGGTTAATATGTAAACTAAGACATGTTCGGCCCTAAAAAAAGTTTGCAGGATATTTGTTTTATTTTTGAAACGGAACTCGGGGGACATATAAATGGTGGTATTCTGTTTTTTTGCTTTGCTTTGTTTTTTTGACAATTTTATTTAGAAGCTAACAGTTTGGTCGCGTAATAGTGTTGATTCTATACTGGAAGAAAAATTAGTTTCTGCTAGCAACAGCCGTCTTGATTCTCCGATTCTAAATCCTGTTTTGTGTTTCGCCTTCAACTTTGTTTTTTACTTTTACGTACTGATTGATTTACATCAAACGTCTCCGTTTTCAATAGTGTCAGCTTAATGCAGTACTTTTATCAAACTTTAAACGTTTCGGATTCTCCCAATTTATTAGCTTTTTGGTTAAAAACTTCTTTTTTTTATTATTTTGAATATCTCGAGTAAAAATCACATCCTTTCCTGAAACAAACAACAACCCAAAAATGAATACTGACTTCAAAACCGGTTTAATTCTTTAGTGACCCTTGGTAGAATTTTTTTTTATGGGAACAATTAAATTCAAAGTGGACAGATGGCAAATTGCTCTGAATATCTTAAAGTGATAGTATAAACTGTTCATCACCAGGATGCCTGAAATGTGTGCAATTTTATAATTGGTTTCGGCCCTATTAAATCCTATACGATTTATAGAACATTTTAGGATGAGCCATTCACATTGTTAGCACAGTTATTGACAAGGAATATGCTTAGAAAAAGAATCTAAAGAAAATGCCTTACGTCGTCATGACGTCTACGTCAAAACTGACGTCACCATAGCAACCGGGTTTCGAAAGCCATGATTTTTTTTCAAAATTGTTTTTTTTTTTCTTTTTATGTTATACATACTGTGATGTTTTTCATTTCCCATTCTGGAATTTTAGGTATGATCTCGTTGAAACACACGAAAAAGAAACATCATCCTTCATTATCACTTTAACCCAGGAGGTTTCTCTCACTAAATCAGTTTTGAATAAAATGAAAACCGTTTAAGCTGTGACTTAGAAACTCAACGAATTTTCCTAAATTTTATC
This sequence comes from Porites evermanni, assembly GCA_942486025.1. NCBI lineage: Eukaryota > Metazoa > Cnidaria > Anthozoa > Scleractinia > Poritidae > Porites > Porites evermanni. Next base: position 15,693 of record CALNXI010004361.1, read on the forward strand.
TGGGTATGGGTTTCTATCATTACGGGTTCACGTTTTCCGTTATGTCCACACATTATCACATCACATTGAAATGTTTCGATATTATAGCTGCTTACTTTCTCCAAATCATTGTAAACACGACAACGATGTTAAAAAGGGCTTTTTATTAGCCGTAATCGATCATTTGTAATGCGGACGCAAAGGCAAAGAAATTTAGTCAGGTAATCTCCCCAATAAACTCATCTGCTTACCAAAGTGATTATTTTCACTGCAAGTTTAAAACAGCAGTTAACTCACTTCTAAACAAACAAAAATATCGTTTCCTCTTAATAATGGTAGATTTGAAAATCTCACATCAAATATAACATTACAGTAAAAAAGTACACGTGTGCTACTAAGTTTTGTCATTCTTTTCCTGCATTTGGGAAGTGTAATACATTGCTATTAAACTACTAGTTTTTCTCACCTTTTAGGAGTTCCTTGTTCACGTTTTACCTTAACCGCCCTCTATTGCCATCATCATTTTTTTTAAATTTTGTTCGATCGCTCTCTTAGTAAATCAGGCTTGCAGTGCTGGGGTTTCAAAATAGTGTTAATTTTTATATTTTAGATAAAAGAATGATAGATTAGTTAATTCTTTAAGTTATCTTGCTGAGTGATCAACGATAAGGTTAATTATTTTAAAACGTCGGCTTCAGCCTTACTTATGGCAATGATTGTTTGAAATCAATTAATATTGAGCTAGCTAATACGTTGGTTATTGGTCCATTTGCTAGGGATATTTTGATGCAATTTATTGCACGAAAATATATATCAAATGATATATCTTCTTTCAGGACCTGCGATTGAAAAAATTTGAGTCGATAGATAATATTTAATTTCATGGGCACAACGAATAAATCTGAATTATTACATGAAATTACATGTAATTAAGTAATAAGTAAAAGGGTTGACCTGTAAACAAGACATATTCGGCCCTAAAAACAAGTTTGAAGAATAAATTGTTTTCATTTTCCAAAGGGAACTCAGGGGACATATAAATGGTGGTATGCCGTTGTCCGAGTGTTTTTGTCAATTTTATCTAGAACCTAACACTTGGGTCCCGTAATAGTTTTGATTCTATGCTGCACGAAAAATTAGTTTTTACTAGCAACAGATGTCTTGATTCCCCGATTCTAATTCCTGTTTTGTTTTGCCATTTTTGTTTTACTTTTATTACTAACCGATTTACATTAAACGTCTCCGTTTTCAATAGTGCTAGATTAATGCATTACTTTAATCGAACTTTGAACGTTGTCGTATTTTCCGTAGTTTATTGTAAGTTTTTGTTTAAAAACCTCCGTTTCGTATTATTTTGAATATCACGAGTAAACAATGACGTCACCCCCCATCCAAAGAAAAAAAACAAAAACAAAAAGCAACCAAAAAATGAACACTGGCTTCAAAATCGTTCTTACTTACCCTTCCTAGAATTTATATGGGAACAATTTAATTCAAAAGGGACAGACGGAAATTGCTCTAAACATCTTTAAATGATCGTCGTAACTGTTTATCACCAGGGGCCCGTTTCTCGAAAGTCCCGGTAACTTTCCGGGCCCGAAATCAAATATTCAAATCGAAATATAAAGAATAAGGGCGCGGGTCCTCGCTAGGAAACTACTCCAGTTTGTTTCACTAACTGATAGTTTTATCAAGTTAGATGCAAAACTATTGAAACCTGTATCTTGCATGTAAACAACAATAGCTTTACGGGCCCGTTAATTATCGGGGCTTTCGAGAAACGGGCCCTAGGGCGCCTAAAATGTGTGCAATTTCACAATTGGTTTCGGCTTCTCTGTTTGTTAGTGTTTGCTTGGAGATGTTCTCAGGTGTTTACTATAGACTTCACAGCAGCTCTAAGCCTTGGGTCCCGCCAGATATAAAGAATTGGGTTTATAATCGAGTTCAGCATCAATAAAGTTGTGGACAATAAATAAATACCAGGGTAGAGGCTGCCAAATGACTGAGGTAAAAAAAGAACTACATATTTTGGAACTCAGTGGACAGAGTGAAATGCAGCTGTCCGAGTTTTTGGCAATTTAACGTTAAAATTAAAACAAAGGTCGTGTAATAAATTGAAAACTATATTGCATGGTAAAGTTATTTTTACTTGCAACAGCTGTCTTGATTCCCAAATTCAAATTCCTAATTTGTTTGGTGTGTTGTTCAATATATTCCAGTTTCGTCCTTAATTATCTTCCGAGCCGAATGCTGGCCGTTTTTGCGCTCTGTCATTCCCTGGGTGGGGCATTTGCAAATTTTGATGCAACCCGGGGATTGGGCATTTGTCAACCACGGGGGCCCCGGCCACCCGTGGGCTTTTCATACGTTCATGGAACCCAAATATAGCTAAACATAGAGAATACAAAAAGATTTTTTTCTTGCAGATACTCCCTAAAAAGTACATCGAGCAATATGTGTTGCGTATCCTTGCATTTCTTCCGTTCACTTTGAGACAAATGGCTGTCCATTTCTTCTTCCGATAGCAGTATAGTCGTTCGCCATGATTTTTAGTTCACTCATGTATAAACGGCTTGTCTGCCGCCCCGCTGCCTGAAAGAAAGGTTGCTATTAAATACCGAGCAATAACCCAACAACGAGTATATTGCCTACATCATCCAAATGTTGCAAGCGCCTGCTGTTTAGGAACAATTAGGTTATTTGAGCCAATCAGAAAAGGCGAAGTAATTACAATGAATATAATGACCCTTTTTTGTTTTGTTTTTATTTGTACTAAAAACGGTTTTAAGACAAAATAAATGACAATTATGAAATAAAATCATGTAGTGGTGTTGTGGGTGAACAAACAATTAAAAGACACAGGCACAGATCAGACGTACGGAAATAAAACATCACACATTTAATACTGAAAGTGTCAGTACTATTTCTCTTGATAAGTGTTTCTGCCCCGGGAAATTTGCCATTTAACAGGAAAAGAATGAAAACGCTTGGGGGTTGGCCCGTGAAGGGCGGTGGGGGTATGGACTTAGCTTGAATGCATCATGTCAAATGTGTCCGTTTTCGAATTTGGCAGCCTCAGTACAACCTTTGATAGCCTTTGAGCGTTTTCGGATATTCCATTAAAACTCCATGGACTTCCCTTATTAAAAACCTCCTTTTCTATTGTTTTATATATCACGGATGACAAACATCCCTTGCTTTTTGGCGCGAAATTTCAGCGTTAATACATAATCTCACTGGAAGCCAAAATCAGGTCTAGTAATAAGTTCCATCACTGTATAGTGCATGAAAACTTAATTTTTACTGGCAACAGATGTCCCGATGGTTCCCAAATTCTAACTCCTGCTTTGTTTCGTTTTCAGGGTGGGAAGGGGGTTGTTTTTACTTCACCAACTTATTAATGCATTAGTCAAATCCAGGTGAGCTCATGTACCCCAGGCTACAAGTCCCATTTGGTGTGGACGCATTTAGGTAAAAAACAAGAAAATGAACAAAGAAAGAACGAAAGGAAAAAAAAAAAGAAAGAAAGAAGGCATAATTATTTATTCATTTATTTATCATTTCAGGAAGACATTTGTTCACAATTATCCCATGCAATTTTAAAACCCTTTTCCTTTCTTTGCAATGAAATATGCCAAAATACTGGTGTACATGCAGTCAACTCCCCCTACAAGACACCTCCATTAGACGGAAATCTTATTAGTATGTGTAATCAAATGGTGACGAGTGAAATTAGGGAACAATTTCACGCGCGTTTTGGGAACTTATTAGGATTTGGACAAAACGCAAGTGAAATTATTCCCTAATTTCACGAGTATACCATTTGATTACCTATTAATATCATGGGTGACGAATTACGTTAGCTATCTTGGATTTTTGACATGTTTATCCTGGATCGTATCGATCGAGAACTCCTGCACTCTCTCGAACATTTAGCGCTTAAATTTTGCCTAAGTTCAGATTTTTTCGACAAAATACCTGTTAAAATCCTTGATGTGCTCTTTCTTGTGTTCAAGTTTTCTAAAGCGTCTTTTTCTGCCCTGACATCTTCATTCCTGACATTTTAAAACTTCGTCGCCATCTTGACACTGAGACGTAGGTATATACTTCATGGTAGAAAGCCACAAGTGCACCGGTAATATACACTCTGTGTAATATGTAGTATTGTGTCTTCTCCCTAATAGCTAGTGGTAGTTACTAGTACTTACTTGTAGTTACTAGTAGTTACTAGTAGTTAGTGGTAGTAATTAGTAGTTACTGGTAGTTCCTAGTAGTTACTAGTAGTTACTAGTAGCTATCGGTAGTTACTAGTAGTTACTAGTGGTTGATGGTAGTTACTAGTAGTTACTAGTAGTTACTGGTAGTTACTAGTAGTTACTAGTAGCTATCGGTAGTTACTAGTAGTTACTAGTAGTTGATGGTAGTTACTAGTAGTTACTAGTAGTTACTAGTAGTTAGTGGTAGTTATTAGTAGTTATTGGTAGTTACTAGTAGTTACTGGTAGTTACTAGTAGTTACTAGTAGTTGATGGTAGTTACTAGTAGTTACTAGTAGTTGATGGTAGTTACTAGTAGTTACTGATAGTTACTAGTAGTTGCTGGTAGTTACTAGTAGTGACTAGTAGTTGATGGTAGTTTTTCGTATTTACTAGTAGTTACTGGTAGTTACTAGTAGTTACTGGTAGTTACTAGTAGTTGCTAGTAGTTGTCGGTAGTTATTAGTAGTTACTAGTAGTTGATGGTAGTTATTGGTATTTACTAGTAGTTACTGGTAGTTACTAGTAGTTACTGGTAGTTACTAGTAGTTGCTGGTAGTTACTGGTAGTTGTTAGTAGTTACTGGTAGTTCCTAGTAGTTATCGGTAGTTACTAGTAGTTACTGGTAGTTACTAGTAGTTGTCGGTAGCTACTAGTAGTTACAAGTAGTTAATGGTAGTTCTTGGTATTTACTAGTAGTTAGTGGTAGTTATTAGTAGTTACTGGTAGTTACTAGTAGTTGTCGGTAGTTACAAGTAGTTAGTGGTAGTTATTAGTAGTTACTGGTATTTACTAGTAGTTAGTGGTAGTTATTAGTAGTTATTGGTAGTTACTAGTAGTTAGTGGTAGTTATTAGTAGTTACTGGTAGTTCCTAGTAGTTCCTAGTAGTTACTAGTAGCTATCGGTAGTTACTAGTAGTTACTAGTAGTTGATGGTAGTTACTAGTAGTTACTGATAGTTACTAGTAGTTGCTGGTAGTTACTAGTAGTGACTAGTAGTTGATGGTAGTTTTTCGTATTTACTAGTAGTTACTGGTAGTTACTAGTAGTTGCTGGTAGTTACTGGTAGTTGTTGGTAGTTACTAGTAGTTCCTAGTAGTTATCGGTAGTTACTAGTAGTTACTGGTAGTTCCTAGTAGTTACTGGTAGTTACTAGTAGTTGTCGGTAGTTACTAGTAGTTACTGGTAGTTAGTAGTAGTTGTCGCTAGTTACTAGTAGTTAGTGTTAGTTATTAGTAGTTACTGGTATTTACTAGTAGTTAGTGGTAGTTATTACTAGTTACTGGTATATACTAGTAGTTACTGGTAGTTACTAGTAGTTGCTAGTAGTTGTTGGTAGTTACTGGTAGTAACTAGTAGTTGATGGTAGTTATTGGTATTTACTAGTAGTTACTAGTAGTTGTCGGTAGTTACTAGTAGTTAATGGTAGTTCTTGGTGTTTACTAGTAGTTACTGGTAGTTACTAGTAGTTCTTAGTAGTTATCGGTAGTTACTGGTACTTTCTGGTAGTTACTAGTAGTTGTCGGTAGTTAATAGTAGTTACTGGTAGTTAGTAGTAGTTCTATAACTACCGACAACTACCAGTAACTACTAGTAAATACCAGTAACTACTAATAACTACCACTAACTACTAGTAACTACCGATATCTACTAGCAACTACCAGTAACTACTAGTAAATACCAGTAACTACTAATAACTACCACTAACTACTAGGAAATACCAAGAACTACTATTAACGACCAGTAACTACAAGTAACTACCAGTAATTACTAGTAACTACCAGTAACTACTAGTAAATACCAGTAACTACCAGTAACTACTAGTAACTACTAGTAACTACCATCAACTACTAGTAACTACTAGTAACTACCGACAACTACTGGTAACTACCAGTAACTACTAATAACTACCACTAACTACTAGTAAATACCAAGAACTACTATTAACTACCAGTAACTACTAGTAAATACCAAAAACTACCATCAACTAGTAGTAAATACTAGTAACTACCAGTAACTATTAGTAACTACTAGTAACTACCATCAACTACTAGTAACTACTAGTAACTACCGATAGCTACTACTAACTACTTGGAACTACTAGGAACTATCAGTAACTGCTAATAACTACCAGTAACTACTAGTAACTACAAGTAACTACTAGTAACTACCACTAGCTATTAGGGAGAAGACACAATACTACATATTACACAGAGTGTATGTTACCGGTGCACTTGTGGCTTTCTACCATGAAGTATATACCGAGACGTACGTTAGGTTGCCATGGCAATTTTGTAATTTCACATGTGAAATTACAAATTAACGCTGAAATTTCGCGCCAAAATTAAGGAGTAATTCGTCAGCTATGATATTAAGACGGATACAGACATCTTACTGTATCTATACTCTCTGTTAGACAATTACCTATTTAAGAAAGACGACGGATACTTTCTGATACCGTCAACGGACACTTGATAACTGGTTTATGTAGCAAATACCACAAAACGGAAATTTAGAGTTTCTACATGACAGTAAATAGCAATTACAAACCTTACACTATAACATGAGAAATTTCTGCAATTTGATTGGCTTAGAGCAGTGGTATTTCAGCTTAATTTGAAATACCTACATGTGAAAATTACAAACCTTTTGTGGGTAGTAGTATAAAAAATAATAGCATAATTTGTACGTGATATTTGGCATAAATACCACTTGTGATATTTCAAAATTGTCTCAAATTTCACTCGCCTAACGGCTCGTGAAATTTCTGGATTTGGCATCTTATTATCGTTAACTTGTGCTTTGTCTACTTATTTATCAATAAAGATTAGCATTAAAGATTATCAATAAATATCACTCGTAGTATTCATGCCAAATATCACTACAACTCATGCTATTACCTATACAAATACAGTGCACTCGTCTCCTATAGCTCGCATCTCGTCGGCTTAATACAAGTTAAAAAAAATCCAGAAATTATCCCTCACGTGAAGAGAAACAGTAACACTGGCCTGTTAACTGGTAAAAGAGTTATCTTATCGCTCTTTTATATGAACTCCTTTAGCCCCGAGGACTTTAAATACCCCCAGCATAAATAAACCATTGTAATGGATTAATTTTGCCATGCTTAAAGTGCTTACAAAACCGTACTACAATTAGTTTTGAACGTAAAACATTTACTCATAAAAAAAGCGAGTACATTTATTTTTATTATCATAAATGTTGTAACTGTGTTGTAGTTACGTTCTAGTTCTCAGGGTGTAAAAGTGCTACGCTTTAAGACCACTATAAGCTGTGAACGCTTGCTTGTAATGAACGTTGGATTGCACAGTAAGAAAATGATTCCTTTTTTTACTATTACATTGTTCCTGTTTTCAATGCTTTACACATGTCAAACAGACGTGCATTCATTAGTTTGTTTTATAAAAACTGGTGTCATGTAACCTCGACTTAATATCAGCCGGACACCTCTCGGGGCTGCTCCTCAATGTTTCCCTATGAGAAAGAGTTTACTGTAATCTGTGTTAGACTGTGGCATTATCTAAGATCGCAAAACTTGGTTTTCGGGTGAACGCCTTAAGTCTCTTTAGTGTCCTTTCTGCAGACTTTTTCATTGCTGGTCCTGAAAGGTTAAAGAGTCAAATATAGGACTTGCCGATTTTTGACAAGAAAACTTAGATTTTGCAGGCGAGGTGATGAATAAACCCTTGCCCTAAAGACGCTTCGAATTATTTTCGGAATTTTTTATTTTATTTTCAGGGGCTTAAAAGTCCTCTAAATTAACTGCTCTGTTGTTACTATTTGGTTACCCATCTTCTCAGATGTTTACTGTAGCCTTCAGAGCAGCTCTAAGCCCTGGGTCCCGCCATATATAAAGAACTGGATTAATACTTGAGTTAAGCATTAATAAAGTTGTGGACGATACGAATAAACTAGGGTAAAGGCTAGCAAATGATTGGGAAAAGAACCGAACCACATATTTTGGAATCACACAGATGCCAAGAACAACAGAAACAATTAACATGTTTATGGCGACCTTTTTCTCGCGACGTAGAATTCCTTGCAATTGCTGCGATGAAACCAAGTCTTGTACTTTCCGATTGTGGTAACGGACAGCTATGAACATTATTATATAATTGGCAACCGGAAAAATGGTGGTAGTAGCACCGGTTATTGCTAGAAGAATTTTGGAAGGAATTAGGGGTAGAATACTAACGAGTACTTGTATTGTGATGCAGGCTAATGTGGTGAATACAGCAATCTTTGCAGCACCTGCGAAAAAATGTAAATAGATTTTAAAAAAATTTCGTCTAAGCCTCTTTCACAGTTAATAAACTTGTGGGGAGAAATCGCTCAGGACGTTTCTCCTTCTCCGCTCAGACGGAACTAGCCTACGAAGGAGGCGGGAATAACACTTGAATATAAATAGAGAATTGAAAAACAGGATATTAAAAAGAACCTAGAAATCAAACCATGTAACGCCTATGGACGAGATAATAAGCTATCATGGTAGAAGCATCGTAACCCGCTTGTTACACTATTAAACATTTTTTTTTGATTAACATATGGCGACTGCTGTGACAATGAGCTTTAAGAAGGAATTTGCATGCCCCAGTTTTTTTAAAATCTTATTTTATCTACACTTTTGGTTAAATTATAATTATTCGTAATGATTTTGCTTATCATTTCGGGACTTGTACTCCTTTTCACGTCCATGGCCTCTATTTTAACTACTTTTCCCCAGTTGCCCATCTTTAAAATGTCTCTGTTAACAAGGTAGGAAATGGTAGGGGGGATAATGTGAAGACAGAAGAACAGGAGTCTCCTCTCTTCGTCGTGAGCCATGCTAGTCTCAACCAACCAATGCGCGACCGCGTGTAAATAAAAAGAGACGAGCTCTGTTTTGTCTTGTGTAGCTTATTTCTTTCTGGTTCCTGAACCTTTACTTAACTCTATTCAGACCGGATGGGAGGGGAAGGGCTTTTAGAGCCCCCCTGGCGAAAAAAATTTGAATAACTTCAAAACTGTTCAAGCTATGACCACCAAACATAGCTACTTTTCATAAACGTTACCTGGGAACATTTTAAAGTAGTCGTGACGTGTACGTCAACATTGACGTTACCATGGCGACCGAGTTTTATAACTTACAGCTACCTATGTCCGCGCTTATCGACTTTCGGTCCATAATTCGGTCAAACACGAGAATTTTTCTTTCGTGGTCTGTGAGTTTTGGATGCTTGTTCAAGAGAGTAAAACTAGACGAAGAAATGAAAATTTCTGTTGTCCGTTAATACTTTCAAAACAGCTGTTCCACAGAATGACAACGACGACGTAATGTAATTTACTTCATGGACTGGATCCACCGAAAGTACACTGTGAACTAATCACAAGCAAAATGACGCATTACCTTGTTTGGTGACATTTGCCCGATAGAATAATGGGCGGCACAAGGCATAACAACGATCCAGGCTGATTACTGCCATGTAGAAAAGCGATAATACAGTAGGAAGCACCCTGGATAGCCAAGAAACGAGAGTAAGTGGCTCCAGATAAAAGCACGAATAATCTTGACTTCTTTACATAAGCATCCACCATGTAAAAAATAACGGTTGGGCCACCAACCCAACTAGGCAGTCTGATGTGGCGAGGCTGCATAAGAGAATGTTGGAAGGCCTTTGAAGGGAGGGTGTTTTAAGGGCAGCAACAATGATGGCAAGGTTGCTAAGAAACGCGAAGATACCAAACGGCAGGTTTGAGCCAGCTACTACAAGGTTAATTATCGAGGTGGTAGAGTCGTTGGTTGGAAAAGGGACCCAGTCCGGAAGGTCGCATACATCAGTGCCAATCACCATTGTAGCCATCCAAGAACAAAGCCTAATAATGTGTCAAAGTAATGAGCTGTCAGCGGAATTTTACACTTTCAATATGCCATATATGGCTATCTATGAAAGAATGGATCATCCCAATACGATTTTAAAAGCACCCGAGTGATAGTTCCTCAACCTGTACTGCTTCAATTTTCTTATAATAAAACCAGACGTGTCGCCCAGAGTCTTTTGCAAGTTAAAGATAGAATCATAAAAAATAAACTAAATAACAAACAGATCCACATACTACGTGATTCATCGTCCACCATTCCTGGTCAAATTAGAATTTGGAAGTGTTGGTTTTTGATGAGAGAGGAAAACCAGAGTACACAGGGAAAATACTCTCGGAGTGAAGGAGAGAACCAACAACCGAACTCCTTCCACATAGTGTATGTGTTTCTATCATTACGGGTTCGAGTTTTCCATTATGTCCACTCACCATCGCACCAGAAACTGTGTCAATATTACAGCTGGTTACTTTCTCCAAATCACCTTAATTACGACAACGATGCCGTTAAAAAGGGCTTTTTATTATTCGTAATCGATCATCCGTAATGCGGACGCAATAGCAAAGATCTTTAGTCAAGTAATCTCACCAATAAACTCTTCCTGCTTACTAAAGTGATCATTTTCACTGCAAGTTTAAAACAGCAGTTAACTAGCTTCTAAACAAACAAATATACAAAATACACAAAAAGTTTGTCTTTCTTTTTTGGCTTTTGCGAAGTGTAGTACATTGCTATTAAAATACTAGTTTTCCTCACCTTATGGGAGATCCGCTTGTTCACGCTTTACCTTAATCAGCCTTTAATATCATCATCACTTTTTTCAAANCATTGCTATTAAAATACTAGTTTTCCTCACCTTATGGGAGATCCGCTTGTTCACGCTTTACCTTAATCAGCCTTTAATATCATCATCACTTTTTTCAAATTATTTTCGTGCTCTCTCTTAGTAAGTCAGGCCTGCAGTGCCGGGATTTCAAAGTAGAGTTAATGTATATATTTTACATAAAGGAATGATATATGTAGATAAGTTGATTCTTTAAGTGATCTTGCTGAGTAATCAACGATAAGGCTAATTATTTTAAAACGTCGGCTTCAGCTTTACTTATGGTAATGATTGTTTGAAATACATTAATTTTGGCTAGCTAACACGTCTAATTGGTCCATTTGCTAGCTATATTTTGATACTATTTATTGCACGAAAAAATATATCAATTGATGTATCTTCTTTCGATATCTACTATTGCAAAAATTTGAGTCGAAAAATAGATTTCAGATTTTTAAGAATACTTAATTTAATGGACACAAAAAATAAATGTGAAAAAATACATGAAATTACATGTAAGTAATCCACCAAGCAGATGCAGGTTTGAAGAAAAGCTCAACCTGTAAACTAAGTTATTTTCGGCCCAGTAAAAAGAAGTTTGAAGGATATTTGTTTCATTTTCCAAACGGAACTCAGGGGGCATATGAATGGTGAAATGCTGTTGTCCGAGTCTTTTTTGTTGTTGTTGTTGTGACAGTTTTATTTAGAAGCTAACACTTAGGTCGCGTATAGTTTTGATTCTATACTGGACGAAATATTACTTTCTACTAGAAACAGCTGTCTTGATTCCCCCATTCTAATTCCTGTTTTGTTTCGCCCTCAACTTCGTTTTTAGCTTTTACTTACTGATTAGTTTACATCAAACGTCTCCGTTTTCAATAGTGTCAGCTTAATGCATTACTTTGATCGGTTTCGGCCCTATTAAATCCTATACGATTTGTAGAACATTTAAGGATGAACCATCCACATTGTTAGCACAGTTATTGACAAGGAATATGTGTGGAAAAAGAAGCTAAAGAAAATGTCTAAAGTCAATATTGACGTTACCATGGCAACTGAGTTTCGGAAGCCATGATTTTTTTGTTTCAAAATTGGTATTTTGTCTTTCTATGATATACATACTGTGATGTTTTTCATTTCCCATTCTGGATTTTTAGGTATGATCTCGT